>BOPN01002306.1:187500-207500 GCA_017312705.2 Penaeus japonicus | reverse complement strand
TAAACTTGCCCATCAGAGAACCTTCGACTACGTCATGCAATCAGAAGTTGGCCATCAGCTGATCTAGCTCATCAGTCTCCAAGGCTACAATCGACCTCCACTAATGCACTAGTCAACCACAGAGGTAATTAGTCAGTTAACCAAACTGTCTATGAACGAGAAAGTTAACTATCATCATGACAAGTTACCGAAATTGCTAATCATTTATCCGGCGAACCAAATAACTGCTTAGTAAACCGTGGCGCTGAAAGGCTCTTCTTTGAATGTCTGTATGTTTACCTGTCTACCTACACGTCCTTGTTCGCAAACATACCCCTTCGGAACTCTGCCACTCGTTTCATGGATAGATCTAAATATATTCTAATAACATGGGTGGACGAAGTGGAAACAAAGCCTTTTCACAAATCTGTTCAGAATTATTGAACGCTATCGCCCATTGAGAAAGAATTGATTCATTAAAAACATCTATGTTACCGAAAAAAGTAAAATGGATGGGCCACTGAAAACTTTAATAGAAAAGTATAAATGCATAATGAGTTTTGCTTGAACGGGCGAGCGAGCGAGCTAGATGGAGGGAGGGAGGGAGGAAGAGGCAAGAGAGGAGGGAGAGGGAGGAATGGAGACGCTGCAGAGGAAGGGAAGCGGAGGGGAGGAGAGGGGAGAGTTCAGGAGAGAAAGAGATGGGAAGAGGGAGAGGAAGGAGAGGAAAAGACAGATTTCCGTATGCAAATAGCCGCCAGATTCAATGCATATCTTCATCTCTATAAATCAAAATATGAATGGGAGTAAAAATACATACCAGGAGTTCATCATCCAGAAAAATAACGAGCGATCAAGGAAAAATTATACAGACCATACTTTCAAAAAGAAACTGAATCGAAAAATTGTGATAAGCATCTTGCGAATAAGTTAGATATTTGCAGGGTTAGTTTGTTTATACCCGGCAGTTTTTTTTTCTTTCTCTCTCTCTTTTTTACTATATAATGGCACAAAAAATCCTTAATTACATCGCCCACAACTTCCAAAATATGTTCACATTCCACATCTACACATATTCCAGAAGATATCCCCCCTTTCGAAATACATGATCAAACGGCTTCCTCTTGCACACAAAGGAAGCAATGAAAGAGAAAAGGTGAGCCTTCGACGCGGTCCGCAAACCGTCCTGGGAACATAACAAGGCCATTATGACCCGCTGACGGGACATTGAGTCCATCTGAAGCTCATAAGCAAACTTCACAATAGGCGCCACAGTCGGCTCACAACACGAGTCGGAAGCTAAACATGCATGGCATTCATCATTAACCCCTTCCTGACAACGGTGTTATTCGCCACTGTGTTGCCAATTCGCCTTTGGGATATTACAAGGCGAAGAACACCCAATGCTGGACAGAGTAATTCAATGACAATTTTCCTGAACGCTGTCAAAAGATCTATACAAATCGTAGACCCCCAAAGAGCTTTACATATTCATGTATATACTGGAAGCATATTGTTTGTTTTAGCGAATACATGCAACTCTACGTAACAAACCAAGAGCTATATGAAAACCACTTGACCACACACGGCCTGCGTAAAGGGTTGTTTCCCTGGGTTCAATACTACCTTTAGAGATAGTATACATCTACTTATATTTGAAATGAAAGTGCAGATTTATAGATAGTCGGGTGAGATGGCCTTATATGCAAATTTAATGCCAAGACACTAACGTTTCTATATGAGATGGAATAATGGAGTGACGTACTGATAAAGATGTGTAGCTATCCCACTGTCAAAGTTTCGAACAAACTCTACGTAACAACCACTATTCACCGATATATCTCTATCTCTATCTCTCTATCTGTGTGTGTGTGCGTGTACAAGCACACACATCTATCTATCAGTTTGTATATACAGACAATACTACGTGGTCGACATTAGCCATCTTGACCTTCGCGCCAATCGGCACTCCGGAAAAGACCAATAAACTCTACGGCAAGACAGAGCTTGTTGACCTCCATCGCGATTTATTGTCAAATAAGGAACCAGACTAATGACTATCTTCCCAGAATCTGCGCCTTCGACACTCAGACAAAGGCAAAAAAAAAAAAAAAAAAAAAAAAAAAAAAAAAAAAAAAAAAAAAAAAAAAAAAAAAAAAAAAAAAAAAAAAAAAAAAAAACAGCAACAAAAGCGGATCGTGTTCTTATTTATGAAAGCCATAGTTGTCATATAGTTAATATCAACCATTTCATCACTAATCATTATCACCGAAGATCACACCCTTCAAACCATCACCCTTGATAAAATCTCCCTCATCACCCGGCCCTTATAATCACCCCGTGTGACAACCCTCGTTACCCCCGCCCCACGCGAAGCCAATAACAAAGAACTTACTTCTCTCATTAGGTGGCATGGCGGCGCCCAGGGAACCTTAATTGCTCCCTGGTAAAAACCTCGACCGTTCAGTCCTCACTGATAATGCTAGGGAAGAAGGACGCCTTTTTATACTGTCCGAGGGCCAAACAAATGTTCTTTTTTATCCCTTAGTTGTTCTTGCACTCGACCGCGAGTAACCCAACACTGCTGACACCCATACTCGGTAGCTTGTGAGGTCGCTTAGTCTCTGGCTTGAACTACGACTAATTCCAGACTGTCGACCAGCCAAAACGGCACTTCCAGCATCATCCTTTCAAACGACAATTTCAGAGCTGTCCCTAAATGTCTATCTCACGGCATCACAAAAGACTCATTTGATTTCTGAAATATTTTTCTCTCTCTCCGTCTCTCCATCACACACTTTGCCGTTTCTCCCATCTTCTGCCTTGTTCCCGGCGAGCTAACAGGCGTTCTGAAGCAGGCAGGTCCGCACACACGAAGTGTTTACATCCTTCGTCAAGCTACCACGGTTGTCAACAACAGCACAGCCGTTCTTGAAGCATTCCCGCTTTTTCGAAACTGATTCAAATATTTCGGACTGACAAGTTTTTTTATTTCGATCATTATCAATACGCATTTCTAGTTTTTTTTTTTCCTCTTATATCTTTTCGTTGATCTAAACTTGTTAATAATTGGTAAAACAATCTCCTAGGATATTATACGACTCTTAACAAAGAAAGAAAAAATATTCTGTTACTACGACGCCTTACATGGGCAATAACGCTAATCAAGTAAATATCATCACCGGAAATATATCGTTTACATATTCTATTTTCTGCAAAAGAGTGAGTGGAGAATTTTCTCGGCATATAAAATGGAGTAACGCCAAAGGTTCTCAGGGTCGTGCGGCCCTTCCTCCTCTTCCCTCTCGCGTTTGGCAAAGAAAAACGAGGACGAAGAAAAAGAAAAATAACAATAATAATAATAGCAGGAGGAGGAGGAGGAGAAGTAGAAGAATAAGACGATGAAGAGGTAGAAGCAAAGGAAGAAAAATAAAAAGAAGAAAAGGAATATGAAAAAGAAGAAAAGGAATATGAAAAAGAAGAGGGGAGAAATACCTAACTGAGAAATAAAAGGTCAACAAAGAAATACAAAATATGCTAAAATAAAATTAAGAAGAAATCCGATGAAATGAAAAAGGAGAAATGTGAGAACTCAAACCAAGATGAAAAAAAAGAAAAAAAAACGCAACACATGAAGCTAAGTAAGAAGTAAATGAAGAATGAGATGTAAAAGGAAAGACAAGAAAATGAAAGTCGAAAAGACGTTGAGGACAAAAGGACACAAAGGTCACGTCACGTTCAGCAACTTCAGATGCGCTTCTGCTAGTTATAAAGCCACTAATTAGCCGGGAGTAAATTCACCTACGTATCAGTATGATTTTCCTGATAAATATTAATACGAAACAAAAGTATGACTGACATTGACGTAGAAAATAACAATAGTGATAGTAGAGTAAAACACATAACTGAAGAATCATGAAAATGATATCATAGCAGATATAATCAAGAGACCAACGCACACAAACATACACCAGAGCAATGATAAACAGCCACAAAGTTCCCCCAAACCAATAAAAACGGCGAAACACAGTGATGCAACTTTCCCATGATATACACCGAGCAAAGTTGTGTCGCCCCAAGCCACTTGGCGCAGTGAACCGGCAGCAATGATCCGTAGCAACTGCGAAGCAGGTTCGGGAACGCCGCCTACCAACTCGGTCCGGCGGTGGGGCGACATGCAGTTGATTGGCGCTATTTTGTTGTGGTGCATTTTCGTTTGCGAAAGAGTACCGGCTAAAGAGTGTCATGCGGTAAAGGTGGAAAGCTGCGGGGTGGAATAATGACGATGTAAGAAGGAAGGGCGCAATGGTAGGGGGGGGGGGGCACAGAAAGGAAGAGGAAAGGGCGTCGCTTGTAACAGAAGCGCAGTGGTGCGAGGCAAGGTTGTTGTGTGTAGAAAGAGTGTAGTAAGGGCTAATACGCCAGAACGCAGAAGCTATGAGACCGGCCACAGTGGAGTAAGTCAGGCAGGTAAAACCAATTTCCGCGTAGATATGGAGCTACATTTAACCTCTAGCCAATAACCAAGCCAGCAAGCGAACTAGCAAGCTCTCGTGCCAGCTAGCTACACACTAGCCAGACACTGAGACAGTGCGACTGCCGGTCCAGACAAATTAATAAAGTCTTATCAGCAGCATAACTTTGTTGTGACTGAGATTGCGCTCGAGAGGATAAACTCGCCTCCAACTCGCTATCAAAATATAAAGATAAATAAATAATAATAGGTTCTTACTTCCTGAAATATCATGCAACGGTTCGAAGTCTTCGGAATACAAGTTTCATCTAAAACTATGTTGAGAAAATGCCTTTTATTCGACAAGTTTAGGGAACTATTTTTGTCAAAAATTAGTCACGCAAACTTTACAAGGGAGAAGGAAGATACCACAATAAATACAAAAGCTCTACTGTGAAGAAATGCAGTATGGTCAATCCTCTGACAGGAGGCAATGAGAATCTAAATAAGAATTTCGCTTCAGTGCTCCAAAGAAATGTCTCTCACTTGACATAAATCTCAATCTCTCTCTCTCTCTCTCTCTCTCTCCCTCCCTCTCTCTCTCTCTCTCTCTCTCTCTCTCTCTCTCTCTCTCTCTCTCTCTCTCTCTCTCTCTCTCTCTCTCTCTCTCTCTCTCTCTCTCTTTATCCCTCTCCCTCCTTCTCCTTCTCCTTCTCCTCCTTCTCCCTCTCCCTCTCCCTCCCCGTATCTCCTTTAATGCTTTCGTTTCAAATTATGCCAAATCTACTTATGGTATAGTTTACTTATGTAAACTATACCAAAGGTGTACCGAATACCAATAGAATCTCAGGTTTCATATGGAGCGGGAAGTTCCAAGAAAAAATCCTGAAAATGAGATATAAAAACATTTTTCTAGCTTATGATTCCAATATTTCTTGTCGACAGAGGAAATGGCAAAATGTTACCAGACAATCTATTAAGTGATTTGCAGCGAACACATGGGTTATCCGGACGTACAGGCAAGCGCGGGACACACTGTTAAGATATAAATTAAATTCTGACCAGGTTCCTTAGAAAATAAGCAGCATTTTCTTCCTGGGGTTACTGGCGCCTCCAGACACAAACAAGACTCTTCTGGCCTGTAACTAGTATCTGACACTCGTAAACACCTTGAGATGTATTGTGAAGGTTCTAATTAATCTTATTAACTCTCTCTCTCTCTTCAAACTCCCTCCTTCCCTCCCTCTCTCTCCCTTTCAACTTCCCTCCCTCCCTCTCTCACTCACTCACACACACTCACTCTCTACCCCCTCCTCTCTCTCTCTCTCTCTCTCTCTCTCTCTCCCTCTCTCTCTCTCTCTCTCTCTCTCTCTCTCTCTCTCTCTCTCTCTCTCTCTCTCTCTCTCTCTCTCTCTCTCTCTTCTCTCTCTCTCTCTCTCTCTCTCTCTCCCCCCCTCTCTCTCTCTCCGATACCTTCTCTCTCTCTCTCTCTCTCTCTCTCTCTCTCTCTCTCTCTCTCTCTCTCTCTCTCTCTCTCTCTCTCTCTCTCTCTCACTCACTCACTCCCCTATTTGTCTCTCCCCTCCCCCTCTCTCTCTCCCTCTCTCTTTCTCTCTCTCTCTCCCCACCTCTCTCTCTCTCTCTCTCTCTCTCTCTCTCTCTCTCTCTCTCTCTCTCTCTCTCTCTCTCTCTCTCTCTCTCTCTCTCTCTCTCGCTCTCTCTCTCTCTCTCTCCCTCCCTCTCTCTCTCTCTCTCTCTCTCTCTCTCTCTCTCTCTCTCTCTCTCTCTCTCTCTCTCTCTCTCTCTCTCTCTCTCTCTCTCTCTCTCTCTCTCTCTCCCCTCCCCCTATCTCTCTCTCTCTCTCTCTCTCTCTCTCTCTCTCTCTCTCTCTCTCTCTCTCTCTCTCTCTCTCTCTCTCTCTCTCTCTCTCTCTCCCCTTCTCTCCCTCTCTCCCTCCCCCCCCCTCTCTCTCTCTCTCTCCCTCTCCCTCCCCCCTCTCTCTCTCTCTCTCTCTCTCTCTCTCTCTCTCTCTCTCTCTCTCTCTCTCTCTCTCTCTCTCTCTCTCCTCTCCTCTCGCACATCAACACGGCGCTCGCAACGTTTTGTTACAACAAACTGATCTTCCGAATTTCCAGGGGTTCTTGGTGCATCTGTATCATATCCTGTTTTCTCTCTCTCTCTCTCTCTCTCTCTCTCTCTCTCTCTCTCTCTCTCTCTCTCTCTCTCTCTCTCTCTCTCTCTCTCTCTCTCTCTCTCTCTCTGTTTGAACATTAACCTTCTTTCATTCTCTCATTTCATTATATTCTAATCAAACCTAATTCTTCCACATTTTTCCACCGTATCTGAAAGCTCTTTCGTTATTCACTGGAGCATCTAATCTAACCAATCAGCACTCATTTTGTCTAAAACACTATACGAAGCTGGAAATATAACACGAAATCCCCCAAATCCAAGCTAAATTCATGCAAACAGTCAGATGAAAACTGTAAATAAAGCTTGGCAAATTCTCATCAACACGGCGCTTCCCCCTTTTTCCTTAAAAATACATGACGACCCAAAAGTGGATTAAAATGGATCAAAACGCTGTTTATCCTCCGACAGATCTCCGGTTTTCTAAAACTACGTTCGGTTGGGAAATTCTTTGTCGGGGGAAAGCGGCAAAGGAAAGGGAAGCTTGGCGGCTTCGGAGATAGAAATCTGCATAGAAAAGAAAACAAGTTTGAGATCTCAAGATTCCGTGATTAAAACGACGTCTAAAATGCGATTGGCGTATCAAGGACAATCTTTTATTCTTCAAAACACGAGCCAATATCTATGCTTAAAATATTTGAGATCTGCGTCATTCGAATCTAGGGTTCAATCACTCTTTGGTAGTCTGCTGTTCATCCAGCTTTTCTGCACTTCTTTCCCTCCCTTCTACCCTATCTCCCTCTTCCTTTCTCTCCATCTTCCACTTACTTTACTTTGGATCCTTTGCTTTACCACTATCCGTGAGTCGAATATCACTAATTCTACATTTTGGTGCCCTTATATGGGCCGTGATACTTAATTCCTGTAGCCAAACGGATAACTTCGGCCCTAAAATCTAAAATTATATAAACTATCTTTGATCGACTACATTCATACATTTTTCCTCTTAAAAATAGGCCTAAACTATACCATACGTATAGGTGCATATTACTAAAACGGAGAGAGAAAAAAACTCGCGGTTAAATGTTAGGCTCCGTTATAAATAGTCACACCGATATCGAAAATATCGAGCTATCAACGTTATTTGTCAAATTACACAGTCAAACGTGTTGCTAAGGGGAAGAACGGGGTTAAGGGTAGATAGGCTGAGTGAGTGAGTGAGTGAGTGAGTGAGAGATAGAGAGAGAAAGAAAGAGAGAGGGAGAGAGAGAGAGAGAGAGAGAGAGAGAGAGAGAGAGAGAGAGAGAGAGAGAGAGAGAGAGAGAGAGAGAGAGAGATGGATAGATAGATAGATAGAAAGAGATATGAGAATGAATAAAAAGTTCAAATATGAAAAGTGAATGAAAAAATAACAAGGGAAAACCGTTGGTTGGGTAAATCTGAAAAAAAAACCTGGAAGGTGAGAAGGAAAACAAGATTAGAGAAAAAAGAAATAGAGAGGAAGATGGGAAACGAAGAAGAAAAAGACAAAGATAAAATGGAAGGGGGGGGGGGGAAGAAACAAACTTAGATTTAATTAATTCGGAGAACACATCCGGAACTCGAGGATCCAGGCTACATCAAACATTCTCGTTCATAGGCCGTTGAGTAAGAATAATCTTGATTTTGCCTTTGAGACACGAGGGTGTGCTCGAATGTTTTGGTCTCACACGAGTCTTTGAGGCTTGCTGTAAACTCTTTGGGTTCTGGGAGAGTAAACCCTGTGATGGTGGTGAATAATGGTGATTAATGCTGATTGATGTGATAAAGGTGATCACGACAGCGCCAGCACCAATCGATAATGATGGTAACATCAGAAATAAATATATAAAAACAAATAAAAGTTATGATTATAACAATAAGAACTAAAACAAAACTAGAAGGGGGAAACGAAAGGCAAAAATCAAAGAGAAAATGAGAGCAATTTGAAGATAAAGAAGGCCTATAAAAATATGATGATGATGATGAGGAAGAAGATAGAACGTACAAAAGAATGTGAAAGGGGTAGAGAGGAAGGGAAAGGGGGGTTAAGGGGGTGAAGACACACACAGACCAGCCTCTATCCACCTGTCGCTGCCATATGGAGTTGAAATCGCTCGCTTTCTCAGAGAGGAAAAAAAATGTCCGCCGGCGTTTCGGTCGTTTTTTTTCTCTCTCTCGCTTTCTTCACGCGTGCACTTTATTCTCCCTTTATTCATATTCTTTCTCATCGCCTTTGATACCACGTCAATAATCACCGTTTTAATAAAACCCATCATTTTTATTTTTCTTACCTCCCTCCCCCCCCCCTAAAAAAAAAAAAAAAAATAATAATAATAATTCGACAACCTGCGGAAAACGAAGATAATAGACCCCAAAGCCTCTCCTCAAAAAGCTTAATTACGCAAAGAAAGAAATTTCAACAGGGACGGACGAAATAGGTTGAAATGTAATTAAATGAACGCGTGAAAATGGAGAAGTGGGGCAAGTAAGCGCCGTTTCTATGCGGTGGAAACGACCGTCCTAACGACATCCTACGAGGGCGGGAGACGAATAGAGAGAGAGAGAGAGAAAGAGATAATGACAGAAATAGAGAGAGAGAGAGAGAGAGAGAGAGAAAGAGAGAGAGAGAGAGAGAGAGAGACAGAGAGAGAGAGACAGAGAGAGAGAGAGAGAGAGAGAGAGAGAGAGAGAGAGACGCCAGAGAAGAGAGAGAGAGAGATAGAGAGAGAGAGAGAGTGTGTAAGAGAGAGAGAGAGAGAGAGAGAGAGAGAGAGAGAGAGAGAGAGAGAGAAAGAGAGAGAGGATGCGAAAGAGGGAGGGTGCGGATAATGAAGATAAGGAAGAAGAAAGAGAGGGAAAAAGAAGGGGAATGCAAGAGAAGAGAGGGACATTGAGATAAAAAGGAAGAACAATTGTCGGCCACAAAGAATGACTACAGGAACGAAGAATGAATAAAGAAGCGGACAAAAAAAGAAAGGAACAGAGAGAATTTTTTTTAGATAACTTGAACTTCGAGTGTCGGCACCATCCTTAACCTTTAATACCGCCAGCAATCTTGCTAATATTGCTGTTCAAAACTCACGTAAAAAAGTAAAGTACTTTTTCTTGGCTCAGATGTTTATTTGGTAAATACTACCGCTAATCTGGTATTAAAGGTAGTGAAACGGCAGAGGACAATTTGCGAGAAGGAGGAGGAGCAAGTAAGAGTGGAGGAAGAGGGGAGGAGAAGAGCTGAAAATGGAAGTGGAGGTAGAGGAGGGGGGGAGAAGAAGGGCTGAAAGATAGAGGTTGAGGTTGGGGGGAAGGGAAAGGGCTGAATGATTGAAGGGGAGGATGAGAGGAGGAGAAGGGTTGAAAGATAGAAGTGGAGGATGGGGGAGGAGAAAGTTTGAAAGATTGAAGTGAGGGAAGGGGGGAGGAGAAGGCTTGTAAGATGGAAGTGGAGGATAGGGAGAGGAAGAGAGTTGAAAGATGGAAGTGGAGGATGGGGGAGGAGAAGGGTTGAAAGATGGAAGTGGAGGATGGGGGAGGAGAAGGGTTGAAAGATGGAAGTGGAGGATGGGGGAGGAGAGGGGTTGAAAGATGGAAGTGGAGGATGGGGGAGGAGAGGGGTTGAAAGATGATGTGGAGGATGGGGGGAGGAGAAGGGCTGAAAGATGGAAGTGGAGGATGGGGGGAGGAGAAGGGTTGAGAGATGAAAGTGGAGGATGGGGGGAGAGAGGGGTTGAAAGATGGAAGTGGAGGATGGGGGGAGGAGAAGGGTTGAAAGATGGAAGTGGGAGGGATGGGGGAGGAGAAGGGTTGAAAGATGGAAGTGGAGGATGGGGGAGGAGAGGGGTTGAAAGATGGAAGTGGAGGATGGGGGAGGAGAGGGGTTGAAAGATGGAAGTGGAGGATGGGGGGAGGAGAAGGGTTGAAAGATGGAAGTGGAGGATGGGGGAGGAGAAGGGTTGAAAGATGGAAGTGGAGGATGGGGGGAGGAGAAGGGCTGAAAGATGGAAGTGGAGGGATGGGGAGGAGAAGGGTTGAAAGATGAAAGTGGAGGATGGGGGAGGAGAGGGGTTGAAAGATGGAAGTGGAGGATGGGGGAGGAGAAGGGTTGAAAGATGGAAGTGGAGGATGGGGGAGGAGAAGGGCTGAAAGATGGAAGTGGAGGATGGGGTAGGAGAAGGGTTGAGAGATGAAAGTGGAGGATGGGGGAGGAGAGGGGTTGAAAGATGGAAGTGGAGGATGGGGGAGGAGAAGGGTTGAAAGATGGAAGTGGAGGATGGGGGAGGAGAAGGGTTGAAAGATGGAAGTGGAGGATGGGGGAGGAGAGGGGTTGAAAGATGGAAGTGGAGGATGGGGGAGGAGAAGGGTTGAAAGATGGAAGTGGAGGATAGGGAGAGGAAGAGAGTTGAAAGATGGAAGTGGAGGATGGGGGAGGAGAAGGGTTGAAAGATGGAAGTGGGAGGATGGGGAGGAGAGGGGTTGAAAGATGGAAGTGGAGGATGGGGGAGGAGAGGGGTTGAGATGAAGTGAGGATAGGGAGAGGAAGAGAGTTGAAAGATGGAAGTGGAGGATGGGGGAGGAGAAGGGTTGAAAGATGGAAGTGGAGGATGGGGGAGGAGAAGGGTTGAAAGATGGAAGTGGAGGATGGGGGAGGAGAAGGGTTGAAAGATGGAAGTGGAGGATGGGGAGGAGAAGGCTGAAAGATAAAAGTGGAGGATGGGGGAGAGAAGGGCTGAAAGATGGAAGTGGAGGATAGGGAGAGGAAGAGAGTTGAAAGATGGAAGTGGAGGATGGGGAGGGGGAGGGGTTGAAAGATGGAAGTGGAGGATAGGGAGAGGAAGAGAGTTGAAAGATGGAAGTGGAGGATGGGGGAGGAGAAGGGTTGAAAGATGGAAGTGGAGGATAGGGAGAGGAAGAGAGTTGAAAGATGGAAGCGGAGGATGGTGGAGGAGAAGGGTTGAAAGATGGAAGCGGAGGATGGGGGAGGAGAAGGGTTGAAAGAAGAAAGTGGAGGATGGGGGAGGAGAAGGGCTGAAAGATGGAGGTGGAGGATGGGGGAGAAGGGCTGAAAGATGGAAGCGGAGGATGGGGGGAGGAGAAGGGCTGAAAGATGGAAGTGGAGGATGGGGTAGGAGAAGGGTTGAAAGATGGAAGCGGAGGATGGGGGAGGAGAAGGGTTGAAAGGTGAAAGTGGAGGATGGGGGGAGGAGAAGGGCTGAAAGATGGAAGCGGAGGATGGTGGAGGAGAAGGGTTGAAAGATGGAAGCGGAGGATGGGGGGAGAAGGTGGAGGAAGTGAACAAGAGGGAAAAAATGGACGGAGAGTAAATGTGGGTTAACACTGGGATAGTAACAGCGGGGACAACAAGAACAGGAAATATGCGAGGGGAAAGAAAGGTTACAAGCGCCTCACATACACTGGAGATAATTAGACGACATCACCCTCAGAGCGGGAGAAGACAAAAGTCTTCGAGGTACTATTTCGTCGCTACAGCTGCTATCCGTGACACGATGATTTTTCCGTCTCGAGATGAAGCAGAGGGGAGGGGTGAGAGGAAGGGAAAGAAAATAGGAAATAGAAGAGATAGAGAGAAGAGAAAGAGAGAGAGAGGGGTGATGAGAGAGGGAAAGAGAAATGAGGAGAGAGAGAAAAAGAGAAATGAGGAGAACGAGTAAAAGAGAATTGCAAGACAGCGGGAGAGGGGGTGCAGTTGCAAAATTTTGCCGTATCTGAGGTGTGGCCAGATCAGCTAACGAACGAATGGAAAGACACAAAAATAAGCATCTCTTGGAAAGGAAGAGAAGGGTGAAAGAGGGAAGAAGCGACAAAGGAAGAATTGAGAGTCAAGGAGAGGTGATGGCAACGGAATGAAAGAACAATGGAGAAGGGGAGAGGAGAGCAAAAATTGAATAAGTAATAGGGGAAAGCATTGAAACTAGGAGAAAGATGATGAACGTGAGAGTTGGAGAGTGAGATCAGAGGGCTGAGGGAGGGAGGAAGGGAGGAAAATGTAGAAGCGGTTAAATAGAAGTGTGGCGAAAAAAGGAGGTAAATGGGTAATCGAAAAAGAAAGTGCGCGAGGGTGGTTACATAACAGACATGAAGTAAGAGAAAAGCTAGGGCAAGGGAAAGACTGGCGGCGAGAAGAGAGCAAGGAGAGGGGACACGAAAGAAAAATCCTGGATGAAAGAACGGACACCACACGAAGAAGGTGACCAGCTACGCCCCAAGCTCCTGCCCACCGCCCGCACCATATCCAAAGAGCCTGGTGAGCACGAAAGCTCTCAGCAACGGGCGCGGGAAAAACAAACAATTGTGGCGGCGAGGAATGGCGCTGTGCATGAAGTGCGGACAGCCACCGGGCATGGGAGGAGAAGGCTGGGACGCACGTCTCGTACACTATTGTTATGGCGTCATGTTACACAATTCGGAGTCGCTGGCAACGATCCATCGAGTTCAAGTGACCATCCTGCGTGACTTTATGAGGTTGTGCGAGGGCCGTGGAGAACTCTTTTCCTCATGGTATGTTGGAGAGTTCATGAAAATAAGCATGTCTTCCAACGCGTAATAAACCTTAAAGTATTCATGACTTCCGTGGCTAAATCCCATGAACAGGGAGTAGTGAAGTCATTCTATAATTTCTTCAATTCAGAGAAATAAAACAACCAATTATCTACTTATGAAGAACAAATTGGGATATATATGTTAACATTATAGAGAATCATAAGGTAGTGATATTCTAACTCATTATATCAAACGGAATGAGACTACTTAGACACGCTCCAACACATGCGTTGTACCAACACCAAACCTAGTTTCTATGTTGAGAGAGCCACAACACTCTCCCTAAAATCGGCTGAGGAACAAGATTAGAAAAAAATCATAGCTAGACTATCTGATAACAGGCACTGAAAGACTACAAAGGTGAGTCACTACTATTGTCAAAATCTCCGGGACTAGAAAAGAGTTGGAGCTCCGAGTCACTGGTAGGAGTTGCGACTCGAGCGATTGCTAAACACGGCTCAGGAACAACTACCACGTTACGGCTGAGTAACGTCGCTAGGGAAAAATCCTTTGACACTGATGGTACGTACTAGTAAAACAAGTGACAAGCATTCCGTGTACTTCAGGGCTTCGTCACGACAGAAGTGTACTACTGAAGGTGTATAGTATGTGCGAATGTGCAAGTGTGATACTAACAGTGTAGCAGTTCTTATTCACAGATAGTGTAGGCAAATGTGTCATGATCAATAAAATAGCGAGTTAGTCTTAGTCTGTCCTCTCAAAAATGGTTGGTAGACAGCCAGTGTTTAAAACTGACGGTGTTGGTATACCGTGTGGCGTTGTGAAGTGTACAGGCTCAGTTGCAGAGCAAGTGGAATTATTAAGTGGACATCAGTAAGTGTAGGTGGTGAGGGATAATTGAAATATGTACATTAGCGAACATGTGGGTGTTGCCTACACCAAAGAGTTGAAAAAGCTCCCTCGGTGTTAAACTGCGGATGGTATATCAGCATCACGTGTGGGTGTTCATCATACACTAAAGGTGAAGTCTCATCACATACGTGTGGGTGTTCATCACACACTAATAGTGAGGGAAATCGCCTACTGCCTCATCAACCTTCAAGCTGCCACTATTCAAACTCTTAATGGAAGTGTAATACGCCCTTCCCCCTGCCCCTACCCCTGTCCCTGTCCCCTACCCTACCATTCCCTTGTGTCCCCGACCGGCGAGTGTCAGCTTGAAAGATGGACGAGAGCAGTACCTGGTGCAAGGCGTGGTGACGTCACGAGAAATAGGTCTTAATTGTATTTACCTTGTCGAATGTGGAGTCTCCGCCACTCACCTGGAATAAAAAAAATAAACAAAATTAGCCACAAGCGTACAATCAATATGTATTGCAAGATAGGGTACCTGACTTGCAATGGGGTGCACGAAATTCTTTGATGCAAAATAATTACAAAATATAGGAAATACCGTCAATTACTGCTATTCTCCCTTTATACTTTCTCTCCTTTTCTCGCCTCTCTCTCCCTCTCCCTCCCTCTCTCTCTCTCTCTCTCTCTCTCTCTCTCTCTCTCTCTCTCTCTCTCTCTCTCTCTCTCTCTCTCTCTCTCTCTCTCTCTCTCTCTCCCTCCCACTCTCCCTCCCACTCTCCCTCCCTCTGCCTGTCTCTCTCATGGCCAAAGTCTAATTATGTTGCCACTAGACTATTTGGTGAAATGTAACACCACAAGATGCAGGCGATGCTGTTCTCTCCACATGGCCCGATTCGTAGGAAAAGTTGGAGAACGTTGAACAGTGAAAGTCAAAATGAGAAGGACCGAAAGATAAAAACATGATAAGTGACGAAGTAAAGAGGCATTATAATAGACAATGGTTTATATCATAGTACATATAAATGTGCATATGTTTGTATGTTTGTATGTATGTGTGTGTGTGTGTGTGTGTGTGTGTGTGTGTGTGTGTGTGTGTGTGTGTGTGTGTGTGTGTGTGTGTGTGTGTGTGTGTGTGTGTGTGTGTGTGTGTGTGTATGTATGTATGTATGTATGTATGTATGTATGTATGTATGTGTATGTATGTCTGCATACATATGCGTATGTGTATGTGTATATGTATGGGTATGTGTATGTATATGTATATGTATGTATGCTCATTATACATACACACACACACACACACACACACACACACACACACACACACACACACACACACATGTATATATATATATATATATATATATATATATACATATATACATACACACACATACACACAAGAGAGTGAGTGAGAGAGAGAGGGGGGTAGAGAGAGAAAGAGAGGAGAGGGAGAAAGAGAGAAAGAGGGAGAGAGAGAGAGATAAAGTGAAAGAACGATCGAGAAAGAAAGAGCGAGGGAGAGAGAGAGAGAGAGAGAGAGAGAGAGAGAGAGAGAGAGAGAGAGAGAGAGAGAGACTTACCTTTAGTATGTGGCGACACTTCATCATAATCTATAACATCTTAAATACTTATCAGCTATAATTCAATGTTGCGGCAGGATAACTTTGCCCTCTCATAACCATCAGAGTTACAAACCTGTTCGTGTAAGTTTGGCTGTGTCAGCGAGGGCAGTCTGCAGAGCCCACGTGTCTTCCTTCTTTTGCCTCCTGAACGTTTCAACTTTCTTCTCCTGCTGTTGTCTTCTAAGAGTGTCTCGTAATTCCTCACTTTGTCTTCTCGGAGACTCGACAATCGCCTGCCTCAACTCTTCACTTTGTCTTCTCGCGATCTGCACAATTTCTCGCTCCACATCCGGCTGTTCCACCGGCTCCATCAACCCCCCGACATGCTGAGTGGCCAGACTCAGGAGGGTGGAGGCCGGGGAAGGAAGTGGCGAAGTGGAGGTGGAGGGAGGTGGAAGAGGAGCCGTGGTGGCGATGGTGATGGTGGATGCAGAAGAGGGAGAAGATGGGGAAGGGGCACTAGAAGCACAAGAGGAGTGCATGGATAAGGCAACGTTGTCTGATTCTTGCTTAAATAAAGGCAAAGCAGCAGCAGGCACGTGGCCATTTTCTGTCATTGTAACCGTAGGGGTAACATCGTCCAAACTAGCCCTCCCCCCGTCCACTGCGGCCATCATTCCACCGTTCTCTATATCTATGAACGCGCTCTCCGGAGGTATACACGCCTCGTACGACAACTGCCACTGATCTAACAGTCTTTTGCTGAGCATCACGTAGCCTCCTGAGTTATGGAAGGCGACATTTTCGTAGTCTGGGTTATTGCAGGCTGACATTGAAGGTATGTCCACCGTACTGCAATCACTAAATTTCAAAGTGCTCCGTGAAGCACTAGTAACACCCCCTGAACTTATGCATGGCGTCGAAAGATACAACCCGCTGTCCCCGAATTGAATCTTTCTCGATGGTGCCTGGATCTTTTTCGTGCTCCGCTGCGCTTCCGCCCTCGGGCTTCCCGGAAGGTGCACTGCTGACCCCCCCAGAGACGGCTGTGCCTTCTTCGATGCCTTGCTTTGGATCGCGTCCTTTGCGTAAAGCTCTAACGACCGCGTCCTACTAAGTGAGGCCCCGTCGCTCAGGTCCAGGTGTCCATGAGAGGCACTGAGCTTGTGGAGGTGGCGCAGGTTCTCGGCCACTGGCACCTTCCACTCGGCACCAGCTGCCTCCTCCTTGGTTGGGGAGCTGCTAGCGGAGGCCAGGGTGAAGGTACTCCCCAGGTTGAGCAGGTGGCGCGTGATGGGGTGGTGCAGGAGGTTCTCCCGGATGATGGGCTGCCCCGGCGGACTGAGGGGCGGCACATTGCCTAATGGGGAACAGACGTCTTCCAACAGGGGCTGAGGTATATCTTCCACGGGAAAACTAGCTTCTCGAACTGCCTTTTCATTCTCAAACTTCTCTTCCCTTGCCCTAGCAGCCCTAGTAGGCGTGGGCGGAGGGGGCGGCGTGGGCGGAGGTAGGATCCTCGTGACCACCCCGGGTGCCATCCTTCTCTGCCGTTCGGGCGTATCGCCGCAAGTGCACACTCGCCCTTCGTTTTCCTTGTTGGTCGGGTGATGAGCCTTGCCCGCCGCCGCAAGCGCCGCCACGCCGCTCACCATCTTGTGGCGCAGGTGGCACAGCTTATCCTTGACCCTTCGCGCCGGTGATGAGGGTTGACTCGAGGGTGCCTCTTCGCCCCCGCTCACGCTGCCTCCGGCGCAGCCCACCTCGCCCCCGCCCTCGCTGCTGGGCTCCTCGCCCTCACTCTTCACATTCCTCGGTTTGCCTCGGCCCTTGCCTCGTTTGCCCTTTCCTCGGACCTTCCTGAAGAGAACGTCAGGCTCTGTGATCTTTGCCGGAGAGTCGGAGAGCCGCACGAAGTCGCCATGGTCGGTGCTGATGGCGGTGCTGCCGGGGTAGTTGAGCAAGACCGCGTGAACCAGACGACCCTTCGTCGACGCCTGAGATGGCTGCTGCTGTTGCGGCTGCGGCTGTTGCTGCTGAGGACTCGTTTGTTGCTGCTGAGCCGCATGCAAGTGAGGAGGGCACGTGCACTCAGGTTCCCGCGAGGGAGGTGGCGTCGGCGTCGAAGGGCACGTGCATCTCAGGTCGCGGGCGGACCTGGCTCGGCGGGCGACACTCAGTCTTTGGGAGACGTCCGGGTCCGGGCAGGTGCAGCGGGGGTGACGCGGGGGCGGGGAGGCGGTGGCGGGCGTCGAAGGGGGCGACGAGGACGTGCCGCTCCAGGGGCTGGCGTCCCTGCTGCCGGAGGGGCTTGGGCACGTGCAGCGCGGGTCCCGCGAGGCACGGACGCGCCTCGCCGCCAGCGCCTTCCGCGCCTGCCGCAGCGCCTCGGGGGAAGGGCATGTGCAGCGCGGGTGGCGGGCTCGATGAGGGGGGGAGGGACCACACACTCCCTCCACACCCTCCAACCGCAGCCAGGAACAGTCTGAGGACTGGCCTGAGGAGGAGAAGGTGGAGGAGGAGTAGTTGGAGGAGGTGTAGGATCCGGGCGGCGCGGGCGGCAGCAGCGTGGAGTAGAACTGGGGGTAATAGGAGGGATGGGTGGCGTAGAGGGCTCCCTCCTCCACGCTCTGCACGCCCCCGGCCACCATACTAGTGTCGCGCCTACTCCTCACCACGCCGGCCCCACGCACCCGCCGCGCCCAGGCCACCTCACACCACGCCCACCCTCATCGCCCGCCGAACAGGACGCCGCCCACATGCTCCGCATGACACCTGACTCACCATGCACACACTCATGTAGGTATCGGCTCGATTAAACCGTCACCAATGGCACTTCATGTTAGAGCGTTCAATCTTTGTAAAGTCTTCCTGAAAAATCAACACTAAACAGATTGGTTTCCAGCCTAACAACACGAATGCTCATGTACCAAATCATGTACCGAATCACCATGAAATTGTCTTTACATCTATCGAATCATTGTCCTCAACGTTTGTCTTGTGGAACGCCTCAATTTGTGTCAATAAGGCGGATAACCGAAAATGCATAAATGTGTGTGTGTGTGTGTGTGTGTGTGTGTGTGTGTGTGTGTGTGTGTGTGTGTGTGTGTGTGTGTGTGTGTGTGTGTGTGTGTGTGTGTGTGTGTGTGTGTGTGTGTGTGTGTAAATATATAAATAAATATATATATATATATATATATATATATATATATATATATATATATACATACATACATACACACATACATATATATATATATATATATATATATATATACATATATATATACATACATATATATATATATATATATACATATATATATATATATATATATATATATATATATATATATATATATATTTGTGTATATATATATATGTGTGTGTGTGTGTGTGTGTGTGTGTGTGTGTGTGTGTGTGTGTGTGTGTGTGTGTGTGTGTGTGTGTGTGTGTGTGTGTGTGTGTGTTTCTTGTGGAAGCGAAATACAAACGTACGTCAACAGGCGCCACATATATGGAAAACTGCTTCGCATTTATGATTTTTTTCGCCATCAATTGCGTGATGCAAATTGCATTCCAGGAACTAATGCATAATTATGCGAGCTTTACTGGTTTATAATTCCATAATTAGTGTTCGGTATTAAGGATAACAGTCGCATATGCACCCTCATCCAACTTAATACTCAGACACACAGCAACAACTATGATAACGACAGTATAGGTAAAACTGATGATGATATATATTTCTTTATTGAACATCAAGCATATTCCGTAATCCCTTTTCAACTTTCCTGAACAATCAGCTAGTTTTTCACGCAATAACGGTAAGAGAAAACTACTAGTATTATTACTACGACTGGTAGGAATAGTAATAGTAACAATAATAATGATAATAAAAAATAAGAATAACAATGATAATAATGATAATGATGATGGTTATAATCCATAGACACGGCTCCCTTACCCTCATTCTGAATCATTTGAGTCACGTTTTCCAATTTCTGCGACATGATTCGGTTCAACACACGGGGGGCTTATTATGGGCTTCTCATAATTAACACTTGTTGAGTCTTTCCTCTTATCACACAGCGCCATGCGTGGAAAAATGCAAACCCGCGGACTCTCTGGCGTGAGAATGAGTCCGCGTGTTTGTGTTTATATTTGTGTGTGTGTGTGTGTGTGTGTGTGTGTGTGTGTGTGTGTGTGTGTGTGTGTGTGTGTGTGTGTGTGTGTGTGTGTGTGTGTGTGTGTGTGTGTAAAAAGGGAGGTAGAGGGAGTGAAAATGGGATAAGACGTGCTGGTTCGTTAAGTGATATTCTCGCAAATTCGTGACGATGAATCTTATTGTAAGACAAATTACTAGACGATGCCACTGGTTAAAGAAGCGGCGTTCTCTGACGGTTTTGGTAGACGTGTTAATGGTGATGATCAAAATGACAATGACGACGATGATGATATCTGACTATTTTTCGACTCAT
>BOPN01002306.1:172500-182500 GCA_017312705.2 Penaeus japonicus | reverse complement strand
TATTCAGCAGCCCCCGCCCCTTTCCTCAAACCAAGCCCCCGTATGCCCCTTCCCTTCTCTGCCCCTCTGCGACCTCACCGAACCGCCCCTCTCCACTCCCACTCCCACTCCCACTCCCACTCCAACACGCTCTACCCTTAACCGCTCCTCTCCAACCCCACCCACACACACACGCCCCCTCTCCTTTCCTTCACCCTTCAATTACATCTTCCTTAAGGGCAGTGCCATTCACAACGACGGCCGAGGAGAGCTCCAGGCACCACGTGAAGCTTTCTGGCACGATATACTATGTACCTGCCCTTTAAAAAAAATGTATATATAAAACTTTTCTCCTGTTTTTAGAAAAAATATTTTCGGTTTGACGTCTTTCTTTCAGCTTTACGCTTTCTCCCGGGTACATTTTCCTTTCCTTTCCCTCTCCTGTGTACCGTATTCTCCATCCCCTTCTAAGTCCGTGTCCATGTTCGCCTCTTAAAATATTTTCCAATATTAATAGTCACTGCATTTTCGCATCGGCCTCGCCACCTATAGCCAAAACTATTCATAATGATAGTCCTCGTGAATGAAAAAGCGTCATCTTCACGGAACATTTTAATAATGAGCGAGTGCTATAAAGCCAACATTTCTTTTCTTGCGTTACTGTTAGTGGCAAAAGCTATGATTTAACAGGATGAATATTGTGAAGAAACATAAGGAAGTAAAATATGGAGCGAACAGAAAAAAATGTGCAGAAGAGTGGGGCAAGTGAACATCGGGTGAAAATCAAAGCATGAGCAAAAACAAGGAAAATGTGCTACAGGGAGAGTGAATGTGAGAACGGGAAGGGGGAGGGAAGTAGGGAGGTAAGAGGAGAAGAAGGGAGGACAGAAAGAGTGAGAATGAGAGAGAGGGGGCAAACAGACAGGCAGAAAAGCAGAGTGGGTGGGAGGAATCACGATCGCAATATCCTTCTACACGGGTAAAGGCGGCATCGTCGCCAGCTACTGATCCAAGAGGAGGAAGCTCGAAATCCGGGCGTGTTAGGCGCATCCGACGAACGTGACTCTCCGCACATAACAGGAATATGCGAACCGTTTGCCATCGCCATAATATACATGCATGCAAGGCGGTTTCTACACAATATCCAGAATTAATTGTGGTAACGCATATCTGAGACAGGTGAACATGCATGCTAAGGCATTAGAAAAAACGGAAAATGGATCTGGAAAAGTTATTTTGGCTGGTTATATGTATGGTTAAGATACAGAGGAGATCAGGACGGTGAGAAGAGAGCCAGCGAGAGTTTGCCCCATCGCAGAGATACTACCATTCCTTTCCACAACCCCTTAACCCCCCATCAATGCCATCCACGAGTTGGTATACTCCAGATCCCAACCTCACTCTACAAGCGAATACTTAATTCGTTTAAATGTAATTCCTACGAAAACCATTAAACCTAAGTGCACGCTTTAAGAGCCCCTTAACAGAGCAGTCGTTTGAATACTAATCTAAACAAGCGGGTGAGGAGGTTCGGGGCGAAGGTAGAGGTGACGAGGGGCGCGAAGGAGGGGGGGGGGGTCTGTGACTGGTTGACGAGCCTCTGACGTCCGCTGACGCAGGAGTTACGCGCCTCTGACGGGGATGAAAGGCTGCGTTCCCTGCCCCCAAAATAGGGCCTTAATGGCTCAGGAATGGAGTGTCTGGGAGCGATTGTGATGCGGTTACGCCATCGGTCTTTTTCATTAGCAGCCCCGACAGAGCCATGTCGACCCAGCCCGCAGCGGCGCGTAACATGACACTTCCTTTCCCAAATCGCTTTATGCAGTACGTCTGATCCTAATGAATTCGTATCCTAATCGGCCGCTAATTCGGATTACTGACGGATTATGTGAGAGCAAATGACGACGGAATTCCAATACTTCTTTTCCGATTCAGCGTTCTTCCCACACACGCTTACATGAGCACGTGTAAGCATGTGTGTGTGTGTGTGTGTGTGTGTGTGTGTGTGTGTGTGTGTGTGTGTGTGTGTGTGTGTGTGTGTGTGTGTGCGTGTGCGTGTGCGTGTGCGTGTGCGTGTGCGTGTGCGTGTGCGTGTGCGTGTGCGTGTGCATGTGCATGTGTATGTGTATGTGTATTTGTATGTGCATGTGCATGTGCAAGTGTATGTGTATGTGTATGTGTATGTGTATGTGTGTGAGTGTGTTCGTGTGCGTGTGAGTGCGGTTACGTGTCCACGACTTTGACATAGTTCACATTCACTAGGCAATCACTAATAAATAATAATAAGCCGCAACGAAAAATCCGGCTGAAAAAACAAAGCCCAAAATTGCAATAATGAGCACAACGTAAGGTCTCCAACCAGACGTGCGCCAGCCGTGCATCGTAAAAAGCGGAGAAACATACCCGGTACATTCCAGACCTAAGCTTCCCGAGTCCTACAGGAACCGAAAGCTGTCAGCTGCAAGACCCTGGCAGCCCAACATACCATCGACGCCAATAAGCCAGGAGGGAAGACGGCGTCCTATGAGGACACAAATCTTTCTATTACTGGCTTATTAATGTTTAATTACACCGCGCCGCTCACACACGGTTCTCCAGGGAACATCAATGGCTCCGGGTCTTAATAATGTATAAGATCAAACACGCGTGAGCCTATCAACAGTCATGCGTCCTTCTCCCGCCCTCGCCCCCCTCCCTCTCCTTCCTCGCTTCCCGGAATTATTTCTTCGTTACTGAACGTTGCTGCCACTCATTTCTCTGGTACTAGATGGTAGCAAATGCATGGTAGGTATTGTTTTCGTTTTTATTTCTCAATAACTATTAAGAATCATCATGCATGAATGACTTGTCTTTTTTTTTTTTTTTTTAAATAAACATCAAGAATTACCACAATGAAATCCTTTATTATTATTATACTTTGCCCTTTTATTTCCTGTTCATTTTTAATCAGTAATAAAAAGAGTCAGGCAGTGAGAGGATAGACCAAAAGACAAAACAAAAAGAACAACAACATAAAACTATAACACACGTTCAAGGCCGTCGGTCAGGGAAGTTTCACGTGTCAGATCACGTCATCTCAGGGGAAATCACGTCGCGGAGAAGGTCCAGTGCGTGCGTGGGAGTGTGTGTTTGTTTCTGTGTGTGTGTTTGTCTCTCTGTCTCTGTCGCTGTGTGTGTGCGTACGTGTGTGTTTGTGTGAGAGATAAACACGAAATAATAAATTTACATTTTCATTCATATTTGTTCCATCAAAACACACACACACACACACACACACACACACACACACACACACACACACACACACACACGCACACACACACAATTGTTTCTCTTTGACCGGCTGTGCAGTGAAGAAAAGAAAATCGAAACAAAATTGGACGTCACATTGGCCACCCACCGTCATCGCACGAGGTAAAATGACATCCTCTCGTGCCTGATGACACTAAGTAGTTACTGCAGAAGAGACACTGCGTGACTGGAAACATTCATGAGCTACTAATAAAGAGGGCGTAAGCTCTCGATAGAAGGTAAACACTCAGTTATATGATAACCAAAGCATCTCCGGTGAATCCTTTTATTCTCCTTCATTTATTCTCTCTCTCTTTCTTTCTCTTTTTCTATCTATCTATCTATATTTCTTTTTCTCTCTTTCAGCATTCCCATTATTTTTTTATGTTATTCCTCATATTTGTTCGTTTAACTACCCCTCACACATCCCCTTGCTCTCTAGAAATTCATAATTTAATTCGGCTTAACCTAAACCTCATTTCCAAACAACCGCTTTTCCCCTTCACTCATAGTTTCCCCTTCGCGTTCATTTCTCTTTCCTTCACTCTCGTCCCCTTCACTCAACCTCTTCATTAAGTTACAACGTCAGTTCAAGCACACAAACTCTCTCTGCTTTTCCTATGCATTTAGCGACCTTATTCCAATTCCATTACTTTTTCATGTTTTCGGTTTCTCCCATTCGTAAGTCCTATCACTTTTACTCTTAAGTTTTTTTTATTCTTCTCTTCTTCAAGACTCACAATCTTTGTGAGATGGGTATGCCGATGCTATGTGCAATAACCGGCAATGTTATACGAAAAAGAAGAAGAAAATAGTGACACTCGCAGGGCCTCCTACGATGGGGAACTACAAAGGGCATTCGAAAAGAATGAACGAACGTGGCCAAGATAAAAGTTAAAACGAAACTATAGTTTACGACGACATGCAGCGGAACCCCATTTTTTCAATAATACGACATGAAAAGACAGGGAAAGGATTGACGGGAGGATCCTGGCGTAAAGCAAACGACATGCAAACACCGACGCCAACGCTCATGTCATAACCCTAAAAACTGAAGCATGGGACAAGAGGGAGAACAGAAGTAGGGGTAAGGTTAGTAAAGGAGAGAGAAGTCACGAGGAAGGGAAGTAGGAAAGTAGGATGGTAAGAAAAGGGGAAAAGGGGGAAGAACGCAAGAAGGAAGGGAGAGAGGGAAAGGAGGGAAAGAAAGAAGGAAAAAAAGAGGGGAGAAGACAAGGAAGGAATGAAGGAGAGGGATAGAGACCTACCTTATTGTATACACGACAGCTTAAGTCATAAAGCAATTTTTATTCGAGCACGATTGGCTGATCTGACATGCGCCCTGACACAGCACCGGCCTTTGACGACAGTTCCCACCCGGACTAACACTCTGACATTTGCTACAGCCTCAAGGCACATCCGCTGATGATATTTCTCGCAGACGGAACTTCATTTATCTTTATGTCATTTCTTCTTCATATCCGCCACTTAGGCTGTCTCTCCCTCCGATCTTCCTTCTCCTTCCTCCACCTCCTTCTCGACCACAAAGCGTTACCATCATATTATCGCCGCACCTCATCATCGTCTTAGCCGCGCGGTGCTGCCACCAACCAAGTCCCTTGACTTAATATAGATCCAGCCGTCACGTGGAAGTAATTAAAACTCTCCACCAGACATTAAAAAGGTAAATATGAGAGCCCGACCGGCAGGACGCAAGCCAAACCTCCCCCCTTCCCCCTCCCCCTCTCTTCTTCTTCTAATCCCCCTCCTCCTCCCCTCCCCAAGCCAAAGCCTTTCTTAACTCAGATAAAAGAGAACAAGATTTAGCACAGGTGATCCCGGCTCATATTTCATCCGCTTCCCGAGGCCTGGTGACGACTTTCCCTCAGAAGATTTAAGATCCCCCCCCCTCTCTCTCTCCTCTCTCCTCTCTCTCTCTCTCTCTCTCTCTCTCTCTCTCTCTCTCTCTCTCTCTCTCTCTCTCTCTCTCTCTCTCTCTCTCTCTCTCTCTCTCTCTCTCTTTCCCTGTTTCGACAAATATCTTAGCCATAGGGATAGCAAGAGAAGAAAAAAACGAAAAAAAAGACGTAGAGGACGAAGGAGAGGCGGAAGCGATCATCTTGACCAGTTCGGAAATCTGGCATCGCTTCCTAGCCATCGGCATAACTTACCTACTAAATGTCGCCGAACAAAAGGGGATGGTCACATGACTTGCATACGGGAATAGGTTTCTGATACACAGGGGGAATCAGCTCGACGTACCCTTATACTGACGCCACACTCGCACATAAACACAAACACACCCATAAATAACAGCAAAGACAATGTTTTTATCATCGTTTTACTTAACTGAAAATCCAATACTGAGGTTAAAGAAAAATAAAAGAAGAAAAGAAAAACGATTCCTGGTTCATTCGTTTATTCACCTCTGACCTCTGCACGGCCATAGAATCTAAAAGACAATCTCCGTGCAGCGAAACAAAACCGAAATTGATTTTTCTCTTTATTTTGTGATTATACCAAAAGTCCTTTCTCTTCCTCTATCCATACAGCCTTTCCCATCCTCTCCCCCTCCCTCTCTCTTCTCCTTTCCCTCTCCCCCTTTCCTTTCTACCGCTATCAGCACACGCAGGCATGGACCGCCCACCTGATCCGGGAGACTTGCAAGCACACACTCTTACCCCGAGACACACTTCGAGGAAGAGGTAAAAATAGAAGAAAGGGGGCGATAAACAGTGGGGTAAAGGCGTAAAAAATGGTGATATCGATACATCGGGAAGTCGACGATGCAAAGAGGGGAAGGGGGGTAGAGGGAATAACAAAAGAGAAACGAGGGGAGAAATAAATGGGAAAAGGATGAGGGGGGGGGGGGTTAGTAACAACGCGATTTTGCGCTTAAAAGAAAGGCGTCAAAATTATATCAAACTGTGCGTGCGTGTGTGTGTGTGTGTGTGTGTGTGTGTGTGTGTGTGTGTGTGTGTGTGTGTGTGTGTGTGTGTGTGTGTGTGTGTGTGTGTGTGTGTGTGTGTGCGCGCGTGCGTGCGTGCGTGTGCGTGTGTATGTGTGTAAAGAGTGAGAATATGAAATTCTCTGTATTGCCGAATGGATTCTCGGGTGAATTTTCACGCAGATAAAATACCGGGTATTGTTTTAGTGTTGCAACGGCAAGAATAACCATGTAAAGTCGGTTCTGCATCTCCCCCTTCCAACCCTGTCTCCGGGTGTATCCCCCCACTTTTCCCTCCCACCCCCCTCTCTCTCTCTCTCTCTCTCTCTCTCTCTCTCTCTCTCTCTCTCTCTCTCTCTCTCTCTCTCTCTCCTTTCCTGCTTCCTTCCCTCCCTATCGCAAGAGGTCAGTGAGTTACAGCCACGGGTATGGTGAGCACGGAGACTCAGGCGCCATGGAAATCCTGGCTTTCCATTTCAAAAGGAGAAAGAAATCGTCTCTCCAATCTCGTTTTTTGCGTTTCGCTTTTCCGAATCGCAAAAAAAAGAGAGAAAAAAAGAAAATATTTCTTACGACAAGAAATTCAAGATTCCGAGACCTCAATTTCGCAACCAGAAGAGACCCAAAGCCCGTTTTCTCCCGATGCAAAGGTTATTTCAAAAACGTCTTTAAAAAAAAAGAAATATTACTCGGAGCTTAAACACAAACAAGTCAGGGAAGAAAACACGAAATATTCTAAAGAGCGCGCGCACAAAGAAGGATTACAGAGTCGTACCCTTCGTCCCCTTCCCCGGGCTTCCCTCAGATTCCGGTCCCTCAAGAATGCATACCTTGTGACACATTAGCGTTCCTTCCAAGCTCCATGGCTGGGATCCTTCGGTCGAAAGGAGAGGAAAGAAAGAAAAAAAAAGATAACCCGATATATATTTCACATAAAGCGTCTTATCTGCTCCTGATGATAAAACTTCCATTTGCTTGGCGACAACTTTCATATCGCCTTTGTCCCGCCAGCTTCTCGGAGTCGCACTTTCATGCTATCATACATTTCAGAAAATTAAAACAGAAAATATACGAAAGAATGACTACAATGGAAAAAATGTAAACGACCTAATATACATTTTCTCCATTGTGGTCATTCATTCGTATATTTTCTGTTTTAATTTTCTGAAATATATATATATATATATATATATATATATATATATATATATATATACATATATATATATATATATATACATATATATATATATATATATATATATATATATATATATATATATATATATATATATATATATATTTATATCAGTGTGATATTATGTATATCATTCTATTTGCTTCCACTTTTCACTTTGAAAAGGCCCTTTCAAAAGTCGCGTGAGCGTATATAAGGAACGCTGGCAGCTTCTAGACTCGGCACGAGAGGAGGTTCAATCATAACTATGTAAATATAATAAAATGTTCTGCCAAGGTGTAATTCTCTGCCATGGCAAAGGAGGTCCGATGGAAAGGGGACAGAGGGGGATGAAAGGATGAGGAGGAGATGAGTTGAGGCGAGTTCTAAAGGATTAGGAATAAGGAAGAATAGAAAGGGGAAAAAAATGAAGTGGGACAAAGGGAGCAAGATACGAGGTTATGGAAAGGCTATGACTGTGTATGGAATGGCAAAGGAATGGAGAGAAAGAACATGCGAGCGCGCGTGTATGTGTGTGTTGATGGGTCCATGCGCGCGCAACGTGTGGGTTGTGTGTGTGTACGCACCTGCTCTGAGTGAACGCGAGTGTGAATATGCAAGAGACTAATTCTATTCACACACATTTTTCTCCTCTAAAAGATTAAATAAACCAGTGCAAGACTCAAAGGGCACAGTCTTTTGCAACATGGAAAGATCTTTTACGAGGTGGTTGATAATGCAATTGTACAATCTTTGGAAACTGTGAGTATTCAGACGACACAAATGATAAAAGTTTTCTTGTAGATCTTACTAAAGGAAAGGTATATACACAATATTTTTGGAACATTATAAATATTTCATATACATATCAATACAAACACTAAACAAATGGAGTAATAACCATGAGCATCATTATTAAAGTGACAAAAAAGAAAGAAATTTGGAGTCTAGCTGTTTTCCTCGGTGAGATTCAGGGTGGAATAGCGGAGCAGAATATCATAAATGGCCATTCCATACTCATAAAATGTGCTGACTCATTGCACGGTAGGTGAAGACCTCATTATATTTTACCTTTTTGAAAAAATAAAAAAAATGAAGCCGCTTTTGATATAGCTGACCCCTGCCTCGCATCCCTACGCGATTATGGATTAGGGAATGATAAATGCATCTGAGAATGTTCTTATGAAACCATGTCGCCTAGCATTCCCCTCCTCGTGAAACAGGAGGGGGAATAAGCAGGAAGGAAGGAAGGAAGGAAGGAAGGAAGGAAGAAAGAAAGAAAGGAAGCAAGGAAGGAGGGGCGGGGAGGAAAGGATGGATAGGAGAGGGCAAGATGGGGAGGAGGGAGGAGTGAGGGAAGGAAGAAGGGAGGAAGGATAGAGAGTAGGGGATAGAGAGAGAAAAAAAAATAGGGTGAGAGAAAAAAAAGAGATGTATAGTGTTTCCGTCAAAATTTCCATTCCCTGTGTTGATTCTCAATATTATCGTAGCGCGTAATTACCTCCGTCTGAAGCCAGCGTAAATACCCGTTAATAAAAACAGTGCTTCTCAAAGAAAAAAAAAACTCTTTATAAGAATTGTTTACAAAAGACCTGAGCACATTCTGGAAATGAAAATGAATTGAAGTCTCTGTGAGGTAGTTTCTAGTGGATTATACTTACACCGACTGAGCTCTGCAAATATTCAGATACAGCATTTTATTTCCAGTTTGCGGAAGGATTTCCTTTAAGCGGGAACGTGCAGTGATAAGCCTTCAGAGGGTGGATGCATGTTCACTCTAAAGTAATTATCAGTCAAGTTAGAATAAAGACTAATCCTAATCCCTTTGCCTCCCTCGTGATAGAAGACGTGTGGACGGATCTCCCTCTGAAACAATTTCCTCTCCCTCGCACCTTCCTTCTTTCTTGTTTTACATCTCTCTCTCCTGTGCTCCTTCCCTCTTCGTCTTCCTTCGAACGTGAAGAATCCCAGATATGACAGGAAACAATGAATGTATTTCGGAATAGCTGCGAGTGTTTCGTGCGACACACACCATCTGGGAGGAGAGGGGGAGGAAGGAGGAAGAAGGAGGAGGAGGAGGAGGAGGAGGAGGAGGAGGAGGAGGAGGAGGAGGAGGAGGAGGAGGAGGGGGAGGAGGAGGAGGGAGGAGGAGGAGGAGGAGGAGGGAGGGAGGAGGGAGGAGGAGGAGGGAGGAGGGAGGGAGGGAGGAGGGGGGGAGGGAGGGAGGAGGGGGGGAGGGAGGGGGGGAGGGAGGGAGGAGGAGGAGGGGGGAAGGGGAAGGAGGAGGGGGGGGAGAGAGGGAGGATGGAGCCCATGCAAAGGAGGGGGATAGGGGATTGAGAGGGATGGGGAGGGAATGTGCCCTGCAACTCACCCCTATCCATTCCAAGCAAAGTTCTTTTCATTGATTCTTGGGAATTATATATTACTTCTACATTTATGTGTTATTACATGCGATACGTATGATATAAATGAATTCAAAAGTTCGCACATCCTACAGTCAAACAACTAGAACTGACTTTCACAGAATGTTTCCAAACTGTACGAATAAAAAACAAACTTTTATGCTTAATACTCTCTCTCTCTCTCTCTCTCTCTCTCTCTCT
>BOPN01002306.1:135000-167500 GCA_017312705.2 Penaeus japonicus | reverse complement strand
CTTCTATTCTAATTACCGGAATAGAATGTACATCTCTTCATGAGCGTATGTGTATCTGCGAATCTGTGCTTGTATACATAGGCACACTTGTGTTTGTGCGTGGTATTTTATCACACTATGTGTGTGTTTGTGTGTGTGTGTCTGTGTGTGTAGTAATCTATTACATGATATACATACACATATGTGAGTGTGAGTGTATGTGTGTGTGTCTCGCACCAACGTCTCTTAGGAAACAGGTAGAAAAGCATATTCCTAGTATAGATGAACGACAAAGGCAGAGAAGCTCGAAAATATCCGAGAGGGCTCGGGATGAAAGGTGGGGGGAAAGGATGAAAGATAATGATTTTTTTTTAGGCGAGTTCAGGAGAGATATGCGCGAGGTAACACAAGATTTTCATGGAGAGATGGATGCACACAGATACCTGGGTGATATAAATGAAAAAAGGGGGTATCCAAAGGAAATTGTTAAGAAGCAAATCAATTGCGTTTAAAGCAAGGGAAGAAAGAGGACTGAAGCGACCAGATCAGAAACGAACATGATCGGTTAAGGAGAAAGCGCCATCGCCAGAGATCGAGTTGAGAGCGGACGTTAACACACTCTCCACTTCCATAAATCTGGCCATCAAACTCGGCCCCTCTTCGCCGCCCATCAAGCAAGAGACGGCCGCGGCGACACGACAACCATAAACTCCCCTGGTATTCCAAGGAGCTACCGCGGGAAACCGAGGGCGTCTCAGTCGCAGGAACCTTCCTCCTGTCGGGGAAAAACCGATCACCCACATAAGCAACATTGCTCTCTCTACGCGGTGCCATGCGATTCCCGACTTTACTTTCTTCTCCTAGTGCTTTTTATCATAAACGCTTATATGACTACACGAATATTCATTATTATTATTTTTTTTTTCAAACGCGCAAATATTTTACATACTTCCCGTCTGCATGAAAGGGGACTCGTGGAATCTCCTTTTCTGGGCATGAGACTCTTTTGTATTGTTAATCTAGCATTCAAGATCCAACACCAACTGAGCTTTTAATGAAGCAACTCTGCAGCACAGATGCACAAAAGCACTCGACTCTCTCCCGTGATACATTATAAGATTATCTAGGATTTTCTTCTGCCTGCCGAGCCTCGTTTCTGCACGGTTCTCGTCACTTTATTGTCCTCTTTCTATGCTTATCCCTCCCATTCATCTCTTTCGCCACGCCCACACCTTTACTCCCTTCCTCCTTCCGTTGCCATCCGCCATGAAGCACATTTACGGATCCGCTGTACCGCTTCCGGCGAAAGGTCTCTCCTTCGTCCCCGAGTTCCTGTTTTTCGGCCTCTGACTTACGGGAAGTCTGCTGGCAACGGGACGCCCCGTTGCTCCGAGTTACGGCTAGTGTGCAGAGTCTTGGCGTGCGTGCACTTGCCCCACTTCTCTCCATCCCCCCCTCACCCCCACCCTTTCACTCTCTTTCCATTTTCCGTTTCCTCTTCTGCATCTCCACCCGAAAGCATGAGTGCTCAGCAGCCTACATAGATACTCGGTGAAGTACATGGCAGCACATTAGCACGGAGGGAGCCCCGAGGCCAGTGACTCAACAGTGAGCCTACGCGTGCTCCGAGGCAGTTTCTTGCTCCGAACGGAACCTCCCTGACTTTGGCTTCGCTTGTTATTTGATGTCACTATTTTCTCTTTCCCTTATTTATTCCACATAAAACTGACGGCCACGGCGCTTAATGGGGCTTATTGTCTGGCCTAACTAACCAAAATCACCACCAAAACTTTTGATCAACCTTCTACTAATGGTACACGGTGTGCTTTGTATAACGAATGCCTCTCCTCCCCTTTCTTCCACTTTTCTTTTCCTCTGTTTTTATTTCTGCTTGCTTGCTTATCTGTTTGTTTGTTTGTCTGTTTTTCTCTTGAATACTTCAACCATCAACCGCGTTAATTTCGGCGATCTTTAAGAGGAAATGATCGACTTTACTTTCCAGCTTTTATTCATCGCCAGCCATCTCAAGGGCTCATAACCAAGACATAAAACGTCACATAAGGTTTAAAAAACAACTTCTTGCTCCTTAATGTCCGCCTTCACTAAGAAATGTTTATCCCAAGCACTGGTATTAAAGAGACCAAAGTGAGAAAAAGAGGTGATAAGAAAACAGAAAACCGCAAGCCAGAAAGAACAAAAGCAAAAATAATGGCCGAGAAAAATCGTGAATAATGACACAGTCCACGACTAGTCACGATCTACGTCAATTATACTTAATATTCTTGGCAGCCGGGTGCGTGTAAATGAGGGGGTAGAGAGGGGATGTATACCCATGGGGTCGGCGGGCAAAGGGCATTAGGGAGCCACCTGTCCTGAACCTCACCTGAGCCTGGGCCGGGAGGAGGGGTTGAGTGGGAGACATCAAGGGGAGGTGGGAATCATCCAGAGGGGGATATCAAAGAGAGGGGAAACGACGGGGAAAAGGGGAAGGGGTGGGGTCCGCCTTGCAGCAGAAGAGGGCGAGCATACAGGACGAGGCCATAAAACTCGGTGATGTCGGCTTTGCGACGGCGGGGAATCATAAAGGTCAATACGGTCGTAAAACATAAGTAATGTGAAAACGCAAACAAAGAAAATTAGAAAAGAATAGAGATAAAATCCTTTATATGCACGTCTCTCTCTCTCTCTCTCTCTCTCTCTCTCTCTCTCTCTCTCTCTCTCTCTCTCTCTCTCTCTCTCTCTCTCTCTCTCTCTCTCTCTCTCTCTCTCTCTCTCTCTCTCTCTCTCTCTCTCTCTCTCTCTCTCTGTGTGTGTGTGTGTGTGTGTGTGTGTGTGTGTGTGTGTGTGTGTGTGTGTGTGTGTGTGTGTGTGTGTGTGTGTGTGTGTGTGTGTGTGTGTGTGTGTGTGTGTGTTTGTGTGCGTCTGTATGTGCGTTTGTGTGAGTGCGTGAACGAGAGAAAGAGAGAAAGATAACATACACACACACCTGCACACACACACACACACACACACACACACACACACACACACACACAGAGAGAGAGAGAGAGAGAGAGAGAGAGAGAGAGAGAGAGAGAGAGAGAGATGGGGAGAGGAAAGGAAGGAGGGTAGGAGGCAGGAAGGAAGGGAGGAAGGGAGAGAGGGAGGGAGGGAGAGAATGAAATAAATAAATAAAGAAAGAAAGAGGGAGAGATTTTGCATTTGAACGTCTGTGAATGTCTGCATGAGTGTGCGTGAACGTGGAAACTTTCCTGTCCCCACGAGTGGCCACTTCCCTCAAAGACATCCTTGCCGTCATTCGAGGTCGCACACAAGAACGACACTGAGAATTTCAGTCAAAAATCCTCAGCTGAGAGCGAGTGTGCATCCTCGGCCTCGGTATAATTCCGGCATTCCTCCGGTGCCTACAATAACATCCGCCAAATTAAAGATAAACAAACGCGCATCTGTAAGCTTCTGCTGATTTCCTCTTCGTGAAAGGTTTCAAAACAATGTTATGCATAATAAAAGCTAGTTCAGAAGTCTGTAAGCTTTCACTCGTATATTTGACTCTCTTATAAACGCATTACGTACTCAGACACGCGTGAGTGAATCGACGCAAGCTTTCGGGAATTCAGCGTAACGAAATTCAAGCTCAGTTTTGCCCAGCTTAGTAAATACAGAGAGCATCCACGTTTAATTTTATGAAAGGATTTGCTTTTGAATCGACAGCCATGCGAGAATTTTTCTGCAAGAATAAATACAATAATATCATGCAGATCATTAGCGCAATTGATTACGCCACTATGAATTAATCACTTTCACATGAGAAAAAGTACAGTTCTTTCAGAAAAATTACCCTCCGCCAAAAACGAGAAAGAGAAAAAAAAACGATAAAAAAGAATAAGAAAATGAAAATAACTAAACAAAACCGCAACTTCTACTATCAACACCAACGAGGAAGTAAAAATTCAAGAGTAAAATTAACAGCAAACACACCGTTCGTGTTCTAGACTTTAGTGCTAGAGTTTTGACTCTCCATGAGAAAACTGATACGTAGGGTAAACCGAAGTTGCTGTCAGATCAAACACTCGGACGCAGGGTGAGGAGAGAGGAAAAGGGCGATGGAGGAAGCGGGAAAGAGAACGGGAGGGAAGGAAGGCGGGGGGATCGGGGAGATGAGGAAGGGCCGCTCACACATGTACACATGCTTGTGCACGCATGCAAACTGAAAAACGTACAAAGACGCCCACGCCCCCACAAATATGCAAGCAAAGAACAGTTCCCAGCAAGAGAGGAATCACATCATCGTCCCTGTCATTGCCACCTGCTACCTCCCCTCCCCTACTCCCACCGGCTCTCACCCCTAACCCACAGGGAATATACTATCATGCGAAGTTTTCACTCCGCCTCGCATATATTTCTGCATCGCCTCTCTTGTGTTTATAATATATATTCTAGAATGTTAATGGCTGCGGCTGGACGATGTGAATCATTACAGGCTGGATAAAGTATTGCCACTTACATACGGCTATCTATCTTATAAAACTAAAAGTTATGTGATGTACGAACATGCTTTTCGGTATTATCGACACAAAAAGAAAAAAAATAGTTGAGCAATAAATAAACAAGAAAAACGCAGTTTGTTCCGGAACAAAAATAATGATCATGTAAAAACTGGGGCCAACTGCATCAAACTAAGTGCACAAAAAAATATCGTTGTCATTGGAATACAGTTATAAGAATTATAGGGCAAAATGATATAAACAGACAAAAGAAATATACTGCCCCAAAATGTAAGCTGATAATGTTCCAAGAGGAAAGAAGGAACCAAATAGGATGTTTTGGTGATGAGTGTATGCGCGAGATGGGAGCAACCTCCCTCCCCCCCCTCTCCTCACCCTTATTCTCTCCCTCAAACCGAGCAAGCAAGAGTTGTCATCACTAATGCCGGTATTAATTAAAGACCAACAAAGCCCCCACGTGTATTTCAATTACCCCACAACGGCAGTCCCACGTCACTCCGTACTCCTACCAAGCAACTCTGCTCCTTCCGCGGGCCGAATGTAAGGGACAATTTCCCTGTACTTGCAGCTAAGAGGATTTGGTAAGGGCTCGGGATATTCACGTGGATTTCACCACAAGAGAAAAACGGTGCATCTCGGGGATGAAGAATATTTCGAATACAATTTACCAATGTTACACAAATAATTTCATCACAATGCATAAATCGTGCAATATCCTTTGGTGAGACACGATCAAACACAGGTAGCGCACGTGGCTAAATACCTCAGATGGATGAACTTGTAACTCGGCTATATCGTTATTAAATTCCCTCCTTATTTTCTTTGTGTCACTCTTGCTGACTCTAATCCTTTTTTCTTATATCCAACACTTCCTTTGTTTATTCTCCTATTTACTCTTCATTCCCTTCACCCCCCCCCCCCTACAAACACACGTTCTTACGTATTTTTTATACCTACCGTTTCCTATAATTTTTTTCTTCTTCCAATCTTTCATTTCCGGCTATCAGTCCCTAACGTAAATCCCGTTTTGCCTTCCTCCTTTCTGCCTTTCCCCTTTCCCTTGCAGAGCAGCAATATCCTCAGCAATAATCAGATTACCTCAGCACCCATTACACGCTCCTCAATCTTACGCATTCATCGCGTCTTGCGCCGCAACCGTTGTCAGATCGCCACTTACGTCCTATTCGAGAGTGACGCGTAACGCCCACTGCCAAAGACTCGATATCTGCTCGCCTTTTCGAACGCTTTCGAACATAGCGTTCACGCTGGATCCGGAAATGATGGTGGAATGAATATAGAGTTCTAACCACGCTGCTAGTGATAAGGGTGGTTTTATCCGAAGTAATAATGGGGAAACTAGCGGTCGTGGCAGGGCGGAGAGCTATTAATGCTTGTATTGTGTGGCAACAGAGGTCATTATCTACGGCCTCTCTGCGCCCTGTTCCGGTCCCCGGCCACTCACGGTTGCAAAACAAGAGGAAAAATTGGTTTCAAAAGTCGATAAATCTTAGCTCTATTGTTCTGTCCATTATATAAGTCTGGAACAATGTCGTTTTTTAGTTCATAATTACTAACATTTTGAACAATGAAACGTGAGAGATATTTATTCAAGTTATACACACACAGCATACATAGGTAAACAAAGCACACATATCTACACGCAGCATTGTACACATAAACACATACAAGCATACGCATACACACACACATACATTACACTGCACACTCTACCCACACACATCAAGACAAACACCATTACGGCCCACGCAACCACTTACGCACTAAATACCTAATATCCAGTAAAAAGGACAAATGAGGTTTCGTTGAGGTGGAGGAGAACTCAGAAGACCGCCTTGAATGTGCGGAAGGAAGCTCGTCAGAGCGGCATTCTTCCTACGGCGAGAGGAGAGAGTGCGGGGGGAGGGAGAAAAGGGGAGGGGAGAGGAGGGAAGAAGGGAGGGAGGGAGGGAGGGAGGGAGGGAGGGAGGGAGGGAGGGAGAGAGAGGGAGCGAGGAAGGAAGGAGAGAGTGGGAAGTAGGGAGGAATTGGAAGGAGGGAGAGAGTATGATGAGGATCGACGGCGATGGAAAGTGTGGGGTGTTGAGAAGAGGGCAATAAAAGGGCAAGAGAATGGCGAGAGACGGAAAACGGAAAAGAGAAAAGGGAAGAAGCGGGAGCAAATTATGGAGATGTAAAGTTTGCACTACGCTATGCTGGATTGTTTGATTTGCAGTAGTGAACACTATAAGCTTTGTGAGATACATAAACAATCAAAGGTAGTCTAAATTCTCTCTCTTTCCCTCTTGAGCCCTTCTCTCTCTTTCTCTTTCTCTCTCTCCCTCTCTCTTTCTCTGAAAAACACATAACCACACACAATCATAAAGATATACACACAATCATACAGACACATGCACACATAAACAGCCACATATACATAACGTAATATTAACAGAAACTGAGAAACTACTGTTGACGTTAGACATGTCAGTCTCAGGGAGGCAGTTTAATTACCTGCTCAGTGCCTTCCAGGTGTCACTGCATCTTCGCTCTGGCAACGCTCATTAGGCCACGACTGCCATTTCTACGTTGCTGGCAACACTGACACCACCATTACTACCTCTAAAACCGCCATATCACCCCTAATAACAAAAAGAGTATCAACTACAAAACTATAACCTAACTGGCAGCATTCAAGCTGGCCACAAAGCGAAGGGGGAATGAAAAAAGAAAAAAAAAAATACATCATCACTGCACGCTAACCTCGATCACAGAACATTCCGATGCATCAACACACACTCACACTCACATACATATATACATACATACATGTATATATATATGTGTGTGTGTGTGTGTGTGTGTGTGTGTGTGTGTGTGTGTGTGTGTGTGTGTGTGTGTGTGTGTGTGTGTGTGTGTGTGTATGTGTATGTATATGTACATATATATGTATATGTATATGTATATGTATATGTATATGCATATGTATATGCGTGAGAGAGAGAGAGAGAGAGAGAGAGAGAGAGAGAATGTGAGAAGGAGAATATGGTGAGAGGAAAACTCCACAATGAAGTCATCAGGCGTAGTTGAGATGAGGTACCTGCAACGCGTCGGTCTCGCTTTCATGTGCGTTCTCACTCAACCTGAGGTCGGACTCCTCGCACATTGGCGGAGGCAAGAGGACCTTGGAGCGAAGGTCGGGACACCTCCTGGGGCAACGCTTCACAATTTCGCAGTCTTCCTCTAAATTACCTGCCTTGAATTACGCCCCACAACTGAATCCATAAATTTAGCAACGTTTTGCGAGAGAAAATGGTGGAAGGTAACAAAGGCAAGGGATGGAAAAAACGCCAGGGTTGTAAGTATAGTGTAGGGATATAATATAAACATATAAAATAATAATAATCAAGACTTGTCAATGCAAGAAATGGTAGCCAAGAGTATAAAAACGAGTGAGACAACGAGAAGGAAAGGAAGGATTAAAAAATAAAGCAAAAAGTGGTCATAAATTGCCCCCGTAAATCGCATAACGAGGTGAAAAGTTAAGATTAAAGGGGTAACTCTTGTAATTCTAGAAGGACGGAGCTAGTTAGCAAGGCTCGTTTACAAGGATAACTTTCCGAGATTCTCTTTAAGACAACGCATCAATATTAGTATACAGGGCTGCCAATGGATCAGGGCTACTTATTTCAATTGGCTATCAAAGTTAGCTCATAGTGTAATGGCAAAGAAATGCAGGCTGTGGAGTCTGTGATTTTTTTTCTGGCCAATATGAATACAATACTTGACTATCATTAGGATAAGTATGGCGTCAATATATTTTGCCCAATAATTGAAGGCACAAGAAGGAATGCAAAGCCTATGTCAAAGAAACTATGGATATAACCCAGCCAATATTTGTGACGAGTTCCTTTCACTGACATTATGAAATTAATAACTTACTAATGACTAGGATAATTATAACAATCAATAACAGTAATTAACGATAATCATCTTTCAGGAAAGTTATGATACCGATAATAATTATTCCAATTCGTTATCGATTCCATTAATAGCTACGAAACTTTGTCCGACACAGACGAGCCACAAGTAGTCCCGTGGCCCCAAAGGTAGTCTTCCGCGTCATAATCCTCTAATTCGTGGAGCTAGAAATGCTGCCAGCGCCGCCACGAAGGACCAAGGAACGCCTTTCGGCAAATATCCGACTGGCCCTGTCTTTCCACTTCCTCCGCTTTGTCCTTCCACCTGAACTCTCCCTTTCCCCTTCCCCGCTACCTCGTCGCCCCATCAGGACCATGGAGTATTTCAGCAGAGACTGTTAACGACATAACTGCCACGACAATTGATCGCCGTGCATAACAGATGTCCCGGCACTGTCACACACTTCCACAAGACCACAACCTCACGTCACGCGCTGCTGCTCACTTGGGGCCGGCTTGGTGGATCAAATACACACAGGTCAAAAATATGCGTATGTCTATATGTTATGTGTGTAAACGTGTGTTTGCTAACGACACCGGATACTTTAAAAGATTATTCAAATAGATCTGACAAGGCTATTTGTATAAAAGATAGGTAAGTCCGTGCCATAATGTTTAAGACCAGGGACAAATAACAAAGAAAATCTACAAACATATGTGGCGAAATGCGAGTTTCAAACAAAGACCAAAAATATACACACTATATATGAAGAAAGGCTATGTATATCCCTTCCACCAACAAAGCTTAATAAGGAAATGACAGTTTATACCCATTTTCTTCCTCGAGAACGAAGAAGGGATCCCGTAATTACCACAGCGGCGTCTCGGGCCGGGATGAACACGGCGCCTCCTCTTCACGTCTCATTAATCCCGGCGCCTAAGCCCCACTCCGAGTCAATGGGACTACGCGACTCACCGGCAGAACGCTCGGATCGTCTTCAATTTTGCTTGTGCTTGTGTGAGTGTATCTATGATACATTTGTTTTAAAGCTGAACGATTTCTTTGGATTAAAGCGTACAAATCAGAATGGTCGAAAAATCACATATGTCATTTACAGAACTGTCGAAAGCAAAATTCAACAACAAAGGAAAGTTCTCAATGAGTCTTCACTAGATGTAGTCCCGGAGTGCTCGAAGAACCTCTTGGACTCGCGCAAGAGGGGGGGAGGGGGGCACTCTACTAACCCCTTCCACCCTCCCTCCGCCCCCCAAGCGTATCATCTATGGTCGATCCCCAAAACTATTTTACCCCCATGATAAAACTTGACACGTATTTTTTTCCTCCTCCCAGACGGGTAACTTCTTTCGCCAAAGGAATTCTATTAGAGTTTCCTTAAAGTATGCGGCGGTGGTTTGAGGCGCGCTCTCGTCAGGCTGTAGGGCCGGCCAAGGACAGAGTTATTGGTTTGTGGAGTGTTGTGGCCTGAGCCGACTCCCGCCTCTGATGCGCTCGCCGAAAGGGTTCTGGACCGACCTCCGACCTCAAGGACAGGGAGGGAAGGGGAAGGGGAAGGGGAAGGGGAAGGGGAAGGGGAAGGGGAAGGGAAGGGGGGGAGGGGAGCGGGAGAAAAACACGCCGACGTGGGTACTTTTTTTTATTTGTCTCCGACCGTTTGTTCTCGAATGTGGCAGTGCCGGTGGTGGTGTATGTGCAGCGCCAGCACAGCAGTAGGAGAAATATTTGTAAAGGCGTAGAAGTAGGTGGCAGTGGTGATGGTGGGCAGCAATGATAACGATGACGATAATGATGATGATATATATATACGAGCAAATAAGATAAATAAAAAATAAAAAGAACAACCAGATTTGTATCAATACAAACAATAGCAACAATTCTAATAAAGAAATAATATTAGCTAATAAAACAATAACTATCATCGTTCTCATTAATAATACAATCAATCCATATAATCACCATTCATTAAAAAAAACAAAAAAACAAAATAAGAGCAACTAAAAAAATCTAAGCAAAATATTCAAAAATTCAGGCCAAATGTAGAAGCTTTAACACATTCCCATAAGTGTATTTCCCGCGTCATCGAGTCCTTTCTAAGCTGAGGTCCGATTTGTGAAAATATTTAGATTTCCCGCCATTTCATAAATATAAATTCATTCCTTAGATTAATTTTTCGAGTTTCTTTTTTTTTCTTTCGGATTTCTACCCAAAATATTCAACACAACTTGTGCACACGGAAATGAGAAAACCGAGAAAAAGAAAAGGAAAAAAAAAAAAAAAAAAAAAAAAAAAAAAAAAAAAAAAAAAAAAAAAAAAAAAAAAAAAAAAAAAACGTCAGTGCAGCTGTGTCAACGGCATGGCCATCTCGTTCCAAATTAGGAGCACGTCGCGAAAACATCCGAAATAATGTATCTACATATTTCATTGGCTTTTCTTTCGTTCAAACTGGAATTGGTTCGCCTGGAGGGTTATGTTATCCATCCGGGGACTATCATAAACGCCGGGGCGATCGCTTCTTTGCGTCATTAGAAACGTTTATTGGGAAGGCATGGATTATGTTTCTTGTTCTTATAAATCATCATCTTTTCAACTACATATTCTAGAGATCCAATTCATACAATTTTCTTTCACTCTTAATATGACTCATCAAATAAATATTAATTCATCTACCTGTTTATAATGTTTATTTACTCGTTGATTTCCTCACCTAAGTCAAACATGAAAAATCCTACCTATGGCAGAAAACGAGATTGCACTAATGGCACGACATCAACAACAGCAAGCCAACCGATCTCTGTAACGTTTCTATTACTTCAAATTTCACACAAAGAAATTATCTGCTTTATCTAAACGGAATTTCATGAGTCGTTACTGGTTAAAACATTCATTCAACAAGACTTGATGTTCATACTAATGTGCATTCAATATCGAGGATAATGATTATAAAAACAGTGGCAACAATGCTATGACCATATCAATATAATAATAATGATAATGATAACAACAACAACAGTGTTTCAACTGCCCTTCCTTTCTCTTGCCTTCAGAAACCCGCAACATGCCTTCCCCTTCTTTATTTACCTATTCAGAGGCATAACTAGCCCCTACCCTGCCTCAGACACCCACACTAACCTTGTTCCTCTCGCTCGCCCCTCGCTTGTATTTGGCCCTTTAGATTCTTTCCTTTCTGTCCTCCTCCGCCATCCGTTTTCCCTTCCGTTCCTCCTCCTCTCCTTGCATTTTATGGTCATAGCCTCACTTTCCTCCAATTCGTCCTCTCTTGCCTTCTACTTCCTCCCCTTCCCTTTTTGATACACGTTCATCAGTATATCCCTTCTTCCCTAACGTATTCGTCTGTCTACCACGCATACGTATATTTTTCTACTGTTGTTTGAGGCTGCAATTTGTCGTGACGTATTTCTATCCTTTAATAAGTGCACGTCTGTATCTCTATCTCTTTCTCTTTCTCTCTCTCTCTCTCACACACACACTCTCACTCGTTTAGGCACTAATTGGACTTTGCAAAATTTTATTCTATGTCTCTCAGATCTACCTTACATCTTTAATTACAATTCTACTTAAAATCCCTACATAAGCGCGCACAAGACCTTCCTATTCATAGAAAGTCGTTTTTGGCATCTTTAAATCTCAGAAACTCGCCTTAATGGCCGACATCTTGTGACCAGTATACCTTCCCCCCCCAAAAAAAAAAAAAAAAAAGATAAAAGGGAAGGTCCTTTCAACCAAAAATACATATAAAAATCCCCAAGTCTAATCGGGAAAAGAAAGAAAGAAAAAGACCATGTTACAAATCTTTTACTCTTTTTCTAACCTTTTTCTTTGGGGCATATTACTGCGCTTTTACTTAACTGAGTAAATAGGCTCCTCAATGAACAAATCGCAAGAAATCGGATCACCTGCCAAACCCTAGTGGCGGAGGTTACTCTAGAGTCGTGACGATAAAAGAGTGAAAATATTGTGAGTGCCGATGGAAAACTATGGAGATTACAATAATTAAATCAGTTTCAAGGAAAATCTACCTTAGGATGGGGAAGGAGAGAGAGAAAAAAAAAGTCTAGAATGATCCAGTAGCACAAAAACTAGAGAAAGAAAAGAAGTGTTGTATAACGAGCCGAGGTGAACAGAGAACGGTCCTCGTGGATTCATTTGTGATGCAAAAATGAAACAGGAAAACAACTTTAAATGCCATGAATAAAAACGAAAAACAAAGCGCATGAAAGGAAAAAAAATCACTAAAATTAAGAAAGCTGGAGCTCCAGCGGAAGGCTAGCGAGACACGGCTCACGAAATAGGAAGATGAGCTAAATGCTCTCGTTTATCAGCGATACATCACGCTTCTCCTAAACCGCTGTGATAATGAGAAAGTTGGCTGCGTGTAAATCAAGCCAGACAATCGCGGTCGATACGATCATCACACCTCTCTCTCTCCCTATTCTTCTCCTCCGCTTTCGACCGGCTGTTTTGTTTGTTTACGCTCCAGATGTCCTTCCTCATAATGCAAGAAGTCTTCTAACTGCACCTGACTCAAGTTAACAAGCTCAGGCCGTGAGTGCTAAGAATAAGCCTTCCCGCGGCCACACGGTGACTGCGCCACGTCGTAATCTCCTGAGCTGCGCTTCTGTATCTCCGCGAATAGGACATCTTACTACGGGTGGGAAGCCTACACCCGGTGCCGGACTGCGCTAGCGTAGCAACCCGTGGTCACCGTCAGTCAAACAGCGAGGAAAAATGACCTGTGCATATTATATTAACATATTTTGATTACCTTGATGCTGCTAAACATGATAAAGCCTTGTCTGAAACTACTATATTCGACTAATAATATGCAAATACAACATTGCGATGAATTTTATGTTAGTATTTTGCCAGTGATTATGTAGTCATTTCTAAACACGGTGATATCATTTGAAACTCCTAACTCCGTAACTTCCTAACTCAATCTTGTGTTTGCTAAACAAACTTGCTCGCTGACGACCCACTTCCCAGCGTTTAAATTCATTGGTTGGAACGGAGCTGTTACTGGAGGCTGTGCTCCTCCATCCGCTATAAGGACATACATCAACATAAGGTTATTATCGCGGCAAAAGCATTTCCGCCACCGAGGGCGAACGCCTATGATTTCTTTTTATCATAATATATTCACCAGGCAGCTGCAATGTAATACATTAGCCCGATAGCCACATTAATGTATAAAAAGTTCTGCATATCATTGCATTAGTCACAGAAATATGTTAGCTGACGGTACGCAAATGAGAAATTATACATGCTCCATTACCGATATAAGAACCACAACAGCCAAGGCGTCCAACAAAGAAAGCAAAACTGACGTCATGCTCTCGGTCGCCTCTCGAGATAATGATGCTGCATCACGGCCCTCAGCTGGTGTACGATCTCCGACGCACCATACACACACAAAAACCTTTTCATAATGTTAATAAAGAGTCGGCCATAGTCCCTTTAATTGGCTTCTTGCAGCATTAGCAATCCTATTATTTGGGGTAGAGTACTTCAGACTAGGTAATACACGTTCTTTGCCCAGTGTGAGAGGATCCTACTCCTTTCCACCCCTGTATCTATATCTTTACGTTCACTACTTCCAGCAAAGTAATAGGTATTAACAGTTTATTTTTATAATGCATTATTCATTTCACTTTATGACTCCCTATCGTCTTCTTTTCTGTATGTCTGTCTGCCTGCCTTTCTTTTTGTTATTTTTTCCTCTCTCTTCTTCTGTCGGCATCTCCTCCCTTTGTGATCCCGCCCTGCGCTCTGAGGGCTCTTCTGGAAGTGGTTTGTTTGTAGTCTCCTACATCTCCGGCGCTGCCTGGAGGTGTAGGAGGGGCAGAGGGGGAGGTGTTGGGGGTCGAGGAAGAGGTTATCCAAAGAGGGCTTTGCATTTTTATCATGGGCGAAGAGGATGAAGCATGCCAAAGGTACAAGGTATCGAAATTTATATTCTGTGTGTTCAATATATCAAGGTTATGATAACGCTTATCTGGATTCGTCCCGCCTGTAGCAATGGCGCCTTCACGGGTTTCTTTAAGTTATAGTAGGGATCTATCATGTGGTTATGGAAAAGAAACTATTTCGTGGTTCCTCAACTTATGGAAGGGATCTATCACGTGGTTCCCTGACTTGTGGAAAGGAATATATCAAGTGAATCCTTAAATCACAGAAAAGATCCATCACGTGGTTCATCAAGGCTCTCACGTTTGACCGGCAAAGATATCCACAGAGTAATAATACTTAAAAACAGAAATGGATAAATTTTCATCAAAGAACAGAAGCTTGTATATGAATATACAATCTATCAGTAACAGCTCCTCTAACTGAAATGAGGAATCATTCTCAAAATAGAAAAGATAGTCGATCGATCGACGTGGCACTTTTAAAGAGCCTTCCAGACTCGAGCAACACTCACTCGAACCAGCTAGATTTCTTAGCTCGACCTTAGACCAACTTAAGGAAGTAGACGAAACTCAAGGGCAAAGGGCAGGGCGAGACGAGTACATTCGCTGGCCTTCCACGTGGTGCCCGCCCCGCTGGTCCTGCCGCGAAGCCCGTGAAGTGGGAATCAGTGAGGCGGAAGCCCCTGAGCCCCGGACTGCTCCCGAAGCTAGTTCTTCCCTCCGTTTCTTTAGCGACGTAAAAATACAATCTGGTACATAAAGCTGGCGAAGAGGTATGCCTAAGCTGCCGCTCCTAACATCCCTTGAAACCCTACTCAAATCGCATTACATTAAACAAACTTACAAACGGATCACTCGACCGCATGCACACAAACTCGAATGTTGATGCTCAGTCCAAAATAGTCGTAGAAATAACAACAACAACAATAATAACTATAACCATTATAAAGAAAGACAAATAAACACAAATAATAAACATAAAAAAGTTCTACAGTTTCATATTTGCCAAGTAAACAACAGCAGCGCTTCAGCAACGTCATAGAGCATCAACACAGTGGAACCCGAACGTCAGATATTTCCATAAAGAAACGCATGTAAAAACGCATATAAAATGTCATCATCTCAAGGGTAGACTTTCATGCATTACTAGCCGGCATTGTTAGCTTGAGGAGGCCGGCGGTGAAGCCAAGGGCGGCGCGCTGAAACAAAGACGGGGCCAGCCCCTAAAAGAGTTGCTTCGGATCTTCTATTGTCAAGGCTTAACATACGTCTTCTTAGTCTTAGAGCTCCTTCTTGAAGGCTGTTCTATTTCACAAAATATACTTTATGTCTCGAGTACTAATCCGGGCAAGAAATGGAAACAAAAAAGAAAATAATCTCTGTACGCTTCTTCTTGGGATTCAGAGTCGCGGGAGCGGCAAAGAAATGGCTGAATATGCATATTCAAACATTTCAATTCGTAAAAAAAATCAATACTCCAATCCTACGCATAAAGTCAAAAGACAAACTTTCGGTCCAAATGAAAAATACTATTACAATATTGAAATGCAGAAGAATTAGAAATTGATAAAATACTACAATGGCGATAATAATAAATGTGATCCATGCAAGTCTCCACCGTTTCCCGCCAAAATGGAGCGTGATCGCGCGGGCCAACCTAGTCCGCCCAATCCCTGCTCGCCGCCCTCCTCACGTCCTAATGTTGAGCAGGTTTGGCAGTCGTGATAAATTGCTGCTATCTAACGAGCACACTGAAAGCTCCTACAATGATGCCCTCCTAATTAACTGCTTGGGAGCTCTGATTGGCTCGGATCACGACGTTGCAGGCTATTACTCACAACGACTACAACAACCAGTGGATGTTTGTTATGGAAAAAATATGTTGCGCTCAGAGAGAAGGCCATGCCATACAAAGACGCTAGCTCGACGATGTAAAGAAAATATTCTCCGCAATAGCCTGTGCCAAGATACAACAAAAGCCAACTTCCTCCCGCCGGAAGCAAACAAGCTACGAAAAGGACAATCTCTAACAATAACAGCGATGACAACCTCCTGTTGCCCTCTCTTTTTTATCCCCTTTCCCTCCGTTCCTTCCCCCCTCTCCTCTCTCTCCCCCTCTCTCTCCCTCTCTCTCTCTCCCTCTCTCCCTCTCTCTCTCTCTCTCTCTCTCTCTCTCTCTCTCTCTCTCTCTCTCTCTCTCCCTCTCCCTCTCCCTCTCCCTCTCCCTCTCCCTCTCCCTCTCCCTCTCCCTCTCCCTCTCCCTCTCCCTCTCCCTCTCCTTCTCCCTCTCCCTCTCTCTTGCTCCCATTTTCTGTCTATCTAAAAAAATAATCTTTGGAATGTTCTCTGCACGGAGGTTATATTCGGTGGCGAGAGAGAAAAATTGACCTAACAAGAGTTGAGAGGCTTTCAAAACATGCCATATTGAATTTCTGAATCTGTCCAGACTGCCACTTTGATAACCCGTAGGTTGGCCGCGCGCCGCGACACCCCCCAGGTCAAACTTCCTCAGGTACTAACGCGCCGGGTCTCTGTTCTGTTTCGAGTTCGAAGAGCCAAGCCCCACTTTAAATGTATCAATGACGTCAATTACCAATTTTTATTCCAAACAGAGAAAAAAAAACAAAGAAAACGTTAAACCAGATTACAGACGAAGTTGAGGTAAGAGGAGTTTCAATCAAACATCCTAACAGTTGTGTATTATTGAAGCGGCGAAGTTGTCCCAATACCGTCATTCACAACACCTGGTATAACGATCAGCCGTAAAACCATATTTTTCTTCTTGGTATATTCAAGACTGCCGTAAAACGTAAAGTAAAAGAGATGATAATAGCAATACATAAAAATAATGTCACTAATATTCAGTGTGTTACTCCAATGTTAAAAGCAAAGTAATATTTAACCATAAACATTGAAAAGAAAGGGAAAAAAAACTCCACATGCGAAAACTTGGCAGGCATATGGCCATCAATATCACTTTGTCTCTGGCGGGCGCGAAGGAGAACCGCGTCAGCAAAGCGATCTTTCTTCCTCTCCCAGAATTTTCCACCTCTCGCACCTTAAGCTTGCACCCACTACCCATTGACTTGCATTCGTGATCAGTCACTGCACACCGTTATCACAAATTAACAGCCACCGCTCGACTCTGCCCACGTCCCCGATACCATCCAGTCATCCAACACCTTGCTTCAACCGTTCACCCAGAAGCCGTTAAACTTCCTTTATCCGGTTAAACTCTCCTTCAATCTACCTGGCCGATGAAAATGAATCTGGGCTCGCCTTGACGCTTTCCAACTCTCATTTTTCAAGCTCTCCCTCAAGACCTGGCCCTTTCTTGTTCACGGCGACCATTAGGGGGCTTTGAGGAGCGACAGAGGCCACGGGGATTGGGTAACCCGAATTTCTATTTACTGTATAATTGGATGTGCTTTTCGGCCGTCAAGGACTTTGAGGTAAAGATGCGGGCTCTAAGGGAAGTCGATTATGAGGTGTTTCGGGTAGGAAAGAGTGGTCTCAAGATTCTTTTATGGGAGAGAATGGGTTCTTTAGGAATTTTAAAGAGTGAATTCATATGCGGAACAAATGTGATATGAGCTTGGTGGTTATGATCGTGAAGGTAACAGAAAAAATGTTGCGCAATTATCGAGAAAAAACTTTCAGCCAATGATTATATGAGCAGATTATATGAACATGTGTACCGTAATCTCCCAGAGTCGATGGTCAACTCTCAACGATCGGTACTACACATGCGCCCAAAGAATGCCAATAAACCTCTCTGATGCTTCACACACACTCCCTCTCTTGTTTACTGACTCCACGGCCATTTGTTTATAGAGCCCTATTCTAAAATCACTCGGCGTCACTCCGCTTGCAACATCCCCACGGGTATTTTGACGATGAAAATTATATCTCGCCCGCATGCCATCGGCGTCTCTTCCACCGTCACGTATGGAAATCAGGTCATTCTTTTGACAACATGAGGGATACGATTTGTGTTCATCCTTCAAGGCACCTGAGCTTGGCGACGCCCCAGCCTTGCTTACCCTGACTCTTTCCTTCCCCTCCTTCTCTACTCCCCTTTCTCGGTCAGCTTGTAGAGGGAAGGAATTCTATAATGCAATCCCTCCCTATGGTATAATGAAATTCTTCCCCGCCCTCCTTACGATCGGAAAGGGAGATTAAGTGTGGTTTTATTGAAGCCCCTAGGGCGATCCTTTCCCCTTGGGACGCCTTCCTCGCCGGCGGAGGTGATATTACTCTTTCTCCTTTGAAGCCGTTTAGAACCCGCCATGCAACTGGCCCCTAAACTAAGTGCATTCTCACTGTGGCTATTTATTCATTGCAAAGGCTGGCTGCCATTTTGCTCTGTGGTTGCGTTATCAAACATGCTTTGTTGCATGTTTGGGGATAGCATCTATGCGTTACTATGTGATTTGTTATCATTCTTAGGGTTTATACAATTAATATATACATACATACATACATACATACACACACACACATACACACACACACACATGCATGCAACCACACACACATATACACCCACCCACCCCCACACACACACACATTTATTACTTGAGGTAGAAAAAAATACAAATATTTGAAACTTAATCTAAGCAAAATACAAAATATAGCCTGGAAATATGTCAGTTTATAAAATAAGTAATTAATAAATGTAAATACTCAAATAAGTATATTAACAAAATACTGTACAAAATATTGCTTCTTAAACACCATACATATAGAAAAGTCATTAGTGTGTGTGTGTGTGTATATATATATATATATATATATATATATATATATATATATATATATATATATACATATACACACAAACACTTATATATACTTACACACACACACACACACACACACACACACACACACACACACACACACACACACACACACACACACACACACACACATATAAATATATATATACACACACATACATACATACATACATACATACATACATGCACACATATATACACACACACACACACACACACACACACACACATAGACACACACACACACACACATATATATATTCGTATGCAGAAACACAAAAACACCTCATTTATACAAGCAAAAAACATTTTAGATCAAAATTACAATACCCTAGAGTAATTCCGTCTATTCATATTCCACCGCAAGCGCAGCACATCAACCGATATTGAAACTAGGCCTAGCTCCTCTCCACATCCAAGTGCAAACCAATTCAACGCACCCGGACCCCAACCGTGCGAAGGAACATGACGAAAGCGCCGAGGCTCCCCGACCGCCCGCTCATCCCCCTGACCGCCCGCTCTTTCCCATAACGCATACTGTATATTTCCCTTTGTCAGAGCACGGGACCACCGGCCTTGCGAGCGCCATAAAGAGAGGAGAAGGGATAGACGAAGAACAAGATGCAGAATAGGGGCAATATGGAAATGATGGAGGACGGTGAAAGGAGAGGTACAGAACAAAGGAGAAAATGACGTCAGGAATGAAAGAGAAGAGGAACGGAAGGTCGAATAAAGACAATAGTGAAATAGTGGAGGAAGATGAAAGGAATGAAGGAACAGGGAGAAATGAGAGTGCATAAGGAAAAGAAAAAAGAGGGAGGAGATGATCATTTACCCTAAGGAAAAGAGGCAATATCATAAAAAGACAGAAAGAGAAAGAAAAAACAAACAAGAAACATATTTAAAGAGACGAAACAAAGAGCGTGGATTAAAGGGAAAAAGAGAACATAATGAAAAGAGGAAACAAGCAGGGAGGTTGAGAAGCCGGAGATAGAGGCTGGGGCGCGACTACCCGAGCTATGACCCGCTGGATATTTGCATTCTGATGTTCTAATACAAATTCCAAAAACGCTACGCAACCGGTAATATCTATGTTCACTGATGTATCCATCGCTATGCAATAAACCCGTCAGGTCGAGCCTTAATACTCTATGTGTGTTTGTTTGTTTATATGTATGTGTTTGCGTGTGCGTAGGTGTGTGTGTGTGTGGGTAAGTGTTTCCGTATATGTTAATTAACTCTCTGTTTTTGTGTAGACACAATTGCAAATTTCATTGAATTTCAAATAAGTCCCTCCGTTCGCTACGCAATTACCTTTTAAACACCCACCCAAAGGAATGGAATTTTGGCGGGAGTGACTTCTATTAGGTTGCAAAAGAACAAGTGTTTACACTATCTCGATCCCAATAAAAGGCCAATTGCCATTAATATCGAAAACACAAATGTTATGCCTCAAATCCCCCCTTTCCCTAAGGGTTAAATGGCCCTTTCAGGCAAGAGACAACAAATATACGATGTTGCACAGAATAATTCAATTGTAAACTTCATGAATACAGTGACGCGACATACGCTATCAACTAACAACATTTAGCATGCCGATCATCACAGCGCCCTGGCTCACGATGTCCCTTTGACAGTCAGCCAAACTGGCGAGACTAAAAGCATGGACATGGGCGCGTTTGTTTGTCCAAGTTTCTGCATGTATATGGATGTGATTCGAGGGACTTCACCTGCCATCTCCATCTCCATCTTCATGTATATGTATATGTATATATATATATATATATATATATATATATATATATATATATATATATATATATATATATATATATATATATGTATATATATATGTATATATGTATATATGTATCTATCTATCTATCTATATATTCATGTATATATATATATATGCATATGTGCTTGTATGTATGTGTATATATATATTCATCTATCTATCTATGTATGCGTATGTGTGTGGGAGGGACACAAACTCGCTTGAGGCTCTCTCTCTGTGAGCATCTATCTATATATTTATCTATCTGTCATAAACACAGACAGTGGTTTTGGTCCTGTGACAGTCTTAATACAATCTCCCATGGCAACGTAATCAACCAGACAGCGGCCGCGTCTTGTCGAGCCTCAGAGAGTATAAGGAAATCCATATCTTTGAGAGTGGCTGTTCGAGAGCCTTCGGGACATTATAGACAGGCTTGAGGGGGAGGGGGACTCTTGGGAGGGAGGGAGGGGGGTAGGATGGACGAAGGGTAAGGGAAGAGGGGAAGAGAAGGAGAGGAGGAGGAGGAGGAGGGGTGAGGAAAAGAAAGAATTGAGGGAGGAGGAGAGGAGAGGAGCCTAGACCACGGACGCTGGAGGAGGGGGTACCATCAATACCAAAAATAAAAGAGGTGTATGTACGCAATCCTACAATGAAGCGTAAAAATATCCATTACAAAATATTTACTACTTATTGTCAATAAACATAGGAAGTAAATACAGCCATCTTACCTACAAGAACTACAACTATTTTAAAAATATACTGCAATACGTACGGCGAACGACACATACACGACACAGGAGCTCAGAAGGACGAGCTTTTTCGGCCAGATTCCCCCCCGTCATCGTCCAAAACAAGAATCTTTAACTAGAATATTGGATTTCTGGGGGAATCCGACACGAAAAGTTCCCATCGGAGAAGCCAGACCCAACGACGTCTCTGTGCGCGCGCGCGCGTTTGTGTGTGTGTGTGTGTGTGTGTGTGCGAGTGTGTGTGTGTGTGTGCGTGTGTGCGTGTGTATGTGTCTGCGTGTGTGTGTGAGTGTGCGTATCATTGTCCGTGCGTGATCATGCGTGTTTCCTATACCTCTCCAATATCGCCAATAATCATCTATTTTTCTCGAAATCCTATCCCGATCAGTCGGTCAGCAAGAAAGGGTCTCTTTCTCCACGAGCGACAGAGCAACAGCTTAAGACGATAGCGGAGTTAAAATGGGATCAGGACTTAAAGCAATTTCCTCGCAGGCGATTACAGAAGCACTCTCCAATCACGATTAATCACGCCACAACGCCCCCTCCCCCTTTACACCTCGCCACACAGCGCCACCGTGGATCATTACCACGTAGGGGTGGGCTGGAGGAGGAGAAAGAGAAGGAAAAGGAGAATAATAAGAAGAAGAAGAAGAAGAAAGAGAAGGAGAAGGAAGACGGGGGAAAAGGGAAGAAGTAGGAGAATTAAAAGATGAGAAAGTAGAAGAGTATAAAGTGGAAGAAGAAGAATACGAAAAGGAAAGGCAAGAACTAGTAGTAGTAGAAGCAGATACAGTAGAAGAAGATAAAGAAGAAGATGAAGTAGAAGAAGAAAAGAGGAGGCAGAATAAATGGATGAAAGGTCTGAGAAGAGCAAGTAGGAAGCGCGGGAAGGATGGGAAGAAAAAAACAAGGAAGAAATGGAGAACGGAAATTCTGCTTACCCTCTTTCACCCTCTTTCCTACTTTGAAAACTTTTCTGCTTCCATTTACTCTGCTCTTCACTCACTTCCATTCCAACACTTATTCCTTCTTCGTTCTCTTCCAACCTCACTTTCTTTCTCCTGTCTTTTCTAGTTTAGCTCATTTCGTCCATTCTAATTCTCTTCAATTCTTATTTTTCTCGACGCATCTCTCTCCTCTTGGGGAGACCGCGAGACTGTGCCATACTAGGCCGGGGAGGGGGAGCTGGAGCTGTCCTGCAGAGGGGGGAGGAGGAGGAGGATGTACAAGAAGTGGGAGGAGAAGGGTGCAGGACAGAGGGGAAGGGGGGGGGGCAATAATACTGCCTGACACGCGCGCTCACATGTCACGAGATCATGACATGCATCGGGAGTCACGTCACTTCCTTGTCACAGCCACGCAAAGGCCCGTACGCAACGATGACCACCGACTCAGTATCAACAAGTAAAGAAAGAGAAAAAGAAGAAATATAAAGAACATATTCACAAAGGGGGATTAAAGTGTGTATACGGAGGAGAGGCAGAAGTGAAAATACGATTTCATAAACTCTTCTACAAGAACGATAAAAAAATCCGGGCACAACACGCGACAGCCAGTGAATAAAATATAACATGCATAAAAACAAGAATAAAAAGTAAAGATCAAAAACAGATATCACAGTCGTCAGTTGAACCTCATTATAAACAGGAAATTTCGAGAAAAATAAAATAGAATGCAATACATAACCGTGTGTGTGTGTATGTGTGTGTGTGTGTGTGTGTGTGTGTGTGTGTGTGTGTGTGTGTGTGTGTGTGTGTGTGTGTGTGTGTGTGTGTGTGTGTGTGTGTGTGTATGTGACTGGTTTGTATTTGGACAAGACTTGATTTAGCAAAGGGCTGAATGTATCCGAAGGAGTGTTGTCTGACATAGAAGAAAGCGGAGTGAATGATGACGGTAGTGGTGGTGATGGTTAATCTAAGTGTGATGGAAATGACCAGATGGAGACGGAGGGGGAATAGGAGAAGGAGGATGAAGAAGAAGAAGAAGAAGAAGAAGAAGAAAAGGTAAGATAAGAGAGTAAAAAGAGGAGGAGGATATAGGGAGAAAAGAGAGAAGTCAAACACCAAAGAAAGAAAATAGGGATAAAGAACAAGAACAAGAACCGCAGTGGGGGAGAAGAGAAAGAGGAGGAGGGCCAAGAAATTCCGAGGCGGAGGCGACAGGTGTCAATATGCGAGCGCCGGCCCGACATCCACTGCGTCACACCACGACAAGTATTGAGCATTTATTGTATCTGATATATACACCGTCAAGCGGAGGTTTTCTGCTATTGATTACTCCTCTCCTTCACGGCGTAATCCCCCCCCCCCCCACACACACACACGCTCCCGTCCCCTCGAGCCCCCCCTCCTCCCCTCCCCCAGTCGAGACGTGGCACACTTCTTATCTTGCCTTCCTCTCGTCATCCTACTCCGTCTCCACTCTATCGCCAGTTGTGCGTTTCTTTTTCGGACGGAACGAAAATGCTACCTCGTCCCTTGCTAACATTACCAACTTGCAAACGTGTCGGACGAGACGGAAAAGGGTAAAAAATACGGTCTTCATGAACATGCGGATGTACGTTTATTGGTTGCAAACGCAGCTATAGAAGACCCGATTTCAATGGACTCAAAGTAATCCTGCAGATGAAAGCAAAAACGGAAGTAAATAAAAATAGGACTTTCATCCGAAATTAAAATTCTCTATGACAGCCACACTCATGAAACCAGAAATTATAGGTTTATACGAAAATGTCCTTTGACTGGAAATATTCTTTAGACTTAAATGTGTGCATATGTACAGTCTACTGTTCTCTAAATGGAGTGAGAACTTTTCAGAATATTTTACGAATCTGTAATTTCTCTCAAAAAATAATAATCTTCCATACCACGGTGTCTATCTTTTCTTTACATTTTTTTTCTACTTGTTCCCTATCCTATGCTAACCTCTAATCGTATTTGTTCAACTGCAAAAACATCATCGCCTTTTTGTCTCCCAAAATTTTCTCTCCTTCTTCCATAACCCTATAAAAAAAACATTGGGTATTTAGATTCCAGACCAGGGTATTTTAATATGCAAGCGACTCTAACAAATTCTTAGGTTCTCTTTTGTATCATAAGTCCAAAAACTTTGGGCGCATTATTCAAATTTTGGCAAGGTAAAAGTTGGCACAAAGGTATTTTCCAAAAAGAATATCTTAAAACATTTCATGTTGTTATGTAGAGCTAAAACTTCATTTTCATACAGGAAATCTAATCACGGCTGACTAATTATAATTTATATACTTACTCTTCTACTTACTAGTACATATTTTAAAAATAGACTGTAATAAGTTCTACAACTTTTTTTTTCTATTCTTCCCTTCAATCGTCGACCTTTCCCCTTCTCTGACTCCTGCCTGTGCCTCTCAGGCGCACTCTAAAAGTTCTGTGCCCGCTCCTCCCCTGCCTCGGCGAGGGATCTGCTGGAATGCTAAAGTCAGCCCATTTTTACCTTTTGTGATTTGATGCATCGCCAATGAATCAGTCAATATGACTTAAAGCCGACGAACCGCTCTACATTAGCAGGCCCGTAGAAGCATATGTCTGAAGTATATCCTTGCCATGAAATATCATTTTCTCTCCGTTCCTCTCTGTTTCAAACTCCACATTCACCAAATCGGCCTCGAAACGAGATGAAACTGATGCGATACAGTTTCCCTGACATCAGGAGATTGCGAGTTCAGCGAAGCCACATCTCGGATACCTCCCCTTCCGGACCCCCACTCCACCTTCTCCCAGCCTTCATTTCCATTTTAAGTTCTTTTATCCCATCAAAGAGCGACTCGGAGCCCTTTCAAAAAGTAACCAATCTGTACTGACGGAATATTTCTGCATGACAATCGTCTGCTTTTAGTACTTAAACTTCAGACTTTTTGAAAACCTTAGAGGAATATACCATACTCCATATATCTTTTCCACCCATTTTCTTTCCATCTTTCCCCATTTCAACGTTCCTCAGTTCGAGCCGCGAGAACATATATCTTCCCCGTTAATACAAAGGTGAACAGGCGCTCTGTGCGTGGTCTTCGGTTCCTCTGACCCTGGGGAGACGATAACGCGTGTCCTTCGGCATCCAGAGAACCCAACAGACGTTCTACCTCGCTACAATATTGCTTCTATACTGATGAGGGAAAGTTATAATGTTAGGGATTTGCCAGGAGAAGGAGAGAATGTGGGTGGCGGAGGAGATGAGGGAAGGTAAAAGGTGGACGATGATGATGAGGAGGAAGAACAGTAGGAGGAGGAGGAGGAGGAGGAGGAGGAGGAGGAGGAGGAGGAGGAGGAGGAGGAGGAGAAGGAGGAGGAGGAGAAGGAGGAGGTAGAAGAGGAGAAAAGATGGAAGAAAGAAAAATAGGGAACGGGGAAAAAACTGCCTTATTTTTACGGTTCAGGAAAGGGGTTCTAAGGGAGGAATGCCGTTTAAAGACTGAGAGACGGATGTTTGCAGAGGAAAAGGATGTGCAAAGAGATAACGACATTAAGAAGTTTTTGAGGAGGAGACCAGGAGCAGAACGAGACAGGAAATGGTAAGGGAGGGGAAGAGAGGCAGTAAATCGGGAAATAAGCCTTCATATAGACCGTGGAATGTTAAAGCATATATACAAAGGCTTGGAGGAAATCCAGCCGTAAACCGCAAGTCATGTGCAACTCCAATGCACGCAGTGTATGAGCGACGAACGTATGACTGTTTCAAGTGCACTGGAATGTTCCACGGCCGATTTACTAATCTCCCAGGCTTCGCTTCTCACCAACCCCCTCCGCAACCCCACCGTCCCCTCCCCGGTGTGCAGAGGCAATATATCCAACATCACTATTAATCTACCAAGCATGGGCCTCATCGCCTCCCCTCATCCAGCCGGCTGAGAATTCCCTTCCGCTGCCTCGCCGTCATCCAGCCTGCCGCCTGCACGTCAGTCGCGGAGGAAGCATGGTGCCACCTCCACTCTCCGGGGCCGCCGTGAGTGCCCGGGTCTACTCCACGATTCAGTCTAGTTCCACTTTAGGCGCCAGCCTCTTTGACGAGGTCTTTCCATGCTCATTCATCACGATTTCATGGCGAGGTGAGCTTAAAGGCTGGTAAATTATACGCAGGTGCACGGGGTATCCGCCAAATGAATGTGTACTGGATCTCATTACCGACGGCACAGGACACTGACGGCAGTTCACTGGCGAGCATTTTTTCCCGTGTCCATCTACTCGTATAATACAATGAAAAAGTCACAGATCTGCCAATCTAAAAGTATAGAAAAACAGATCTGGAGAAAAAGCGCGATTTTTTTTTATGATTGCCCAATCTATAGTATAAATAAATGATCTATCTTAATTTGACTTTATTCTTAAACAAAGCCAAGACCAATACAGGAACACTCTTTTGTCATAAAACGACTGAATAAATAAATGCATGAATGAAAACATATAAATAATAAAGACGATCTGACACATATACAATCCAGACTCAAAATACAGAGAATATTATATCCCTCTTGCGTCCACGTACTCTACGACCAGCATGAAAGTTCCTTTTATTCATCTGCCTCGTAATGGGTATCCTTTTTAAGTCGTCATTGTGTTTACATTCAAAATAGTTCGTTCACGCTTTCACAAATGAATTATCAACGCGTAATTGCCTAGTGCTGAATCAATTAGGATCAAGAATAGGAAGAAATTACGCGAGCAAAGAAATAAACAAATGGAAAGAAAGAAGAAGACGACCAAACGCATTACATCACGATTACGCTTTTTTATGTAGCTCACGCTACAATACAATCTGTATATTTTATAAGTAAGCGCTAGATAAGCTCATCAGATACACGGGGGTCCATGCTATCATATGGTGATGTATGTAGTCTTAGATTCATATGGAATTTTTTGTTGGTTCCCACTATACGGTTCGACCAAGTAACCGTGAATAACACGCCATTACAATGGAAATGAATCGCCTATATCAACACTACAGCCGTTCACGAGAATAAGCAACAGTACCATGGTTGCGCATTACATTTTTCCTATTTTTTTCTTGTAAAAACGTTGGGTGGAAGTGGGGAAAGAAAAAAAGCGTGGTGGAATAGGAGGGATAGAGGATACTAAAAGGAAGAGGTGCCCGTGTGCGCGCGTTTATGTGTGCGTGAAAGAGAGAGGGAGAGAGAGAGGGAGAGAGAGAGAGAGAGAGAGAGAGAGAGAGAGAGAGAGAGAGAGAGAGAGAGAGAGAGAGAGAGAGAGAGAGAGAGAGAGAGAGAGAGACAGATAGATAGTGATAGAGAAACACACACACAGATATATAGATAGATAGAGAGAGAGTGAGAGATAGATAGATAGAGAGAGAGAGAGAGAAAGAGTAACTGGAATATCTAGGAAAGAAAGCACACCGTAAGTGTTGCCAGTGAGGACCGAGAGTGTCGTGACCAGGTGCAATATGACACAGTCGCTGTCATGAATATTAACCACCTGTCCAGCCCCGCGCACATTCCTCTACCTCCACTCGGACACTACTATTCTCTCCTCTATAACAACTCTACTATCCGAGGTGTAACATTTTTATGGACAAAAGCTTCAGTTTTCAACACCAACACTATTACGATTACTCTCTACAATACCCCCCCCCCCACACACACACACACACAACCCGACCAAAATCTTGTTATTCACATTTTATCCAGTTCTACCTGGGGCAGTGGGAGTGTTGGAGGCGGGGCATTAGAGGAGCTCGGGAGGCGGAGCACTTTGACGCGGTATATTCCCCCCGGGCATTCCAAGTCTTACATATCTATATAACGATGCTTAACGATATTCCGTATTACCACAGGATATGAAATAATTGAAATGCTTATTGTAACCAGCATTCACTCGTCGGGGGTTAGAATACATGTACCTACGTACAGAATATTTATTGTAATTAGTATCATCTTTCTACTATTCAGTTTGTAAATGGCTACACATTTACAATCTTTATTTACTACTCACCAACTTCCTATTTCCTTCCTCATCTAACAGGCACAGCACTTTGTCTAATGTTTACCAGCGGCAAAATGCGTCCGCGATATTTCTTCAAGTTGCACACAGTAACTTATCGTTGTTTACAGCCATAAAGCATGGGCTCCATGGCAGCAAAAAGATCTTTCTATTGATATAATTGTGCTCAACCCCGTGAGTAAACTCTAATTCGTATCACTTTAATTTCGGGGACTTATCTTTCCTACTGAAGCTTTTAAACATGACCGTGTGTATGTGAATAGTCAATACGATATCACGCCTTTCCATTAGTGGCCATTAATAAATTCGTGTCCCTTTCCATGAAAAAGAACGCATGGCCATCCGTAAATAATTATGCTGAATAAACAGAAAATAATAACAATAATGAAAACAAAACTACATCAAACAGTACAATCGCATTCATACACTTTCCCTTTCCATAAAACGGGTCAAAAAGCGGCACAAACCCCTTTTGGGGAGACTCTAATTTAACTGTCACACTGTGTCTCGCCGCAGGGACTCACTCGCCTGTCCACGGCGTAGAGGGGACTAAGGGGGCGTGGCGCGTCACTTCTTGCCACGTGACTCAGGACTCCTTTCCTTCTCTTTCTTCGTTGAGGCCGCGCCGCCCGGGTCGCTTTCGTCGAGAATTCTAAAGAATTCTGTTCGATTGGCATGAATGGTTTGCTTTGCTCCTTGCTGAAATTACTGGGGCAAGATGCTGATATGTATTGTCCATGTATTACGCCCATTTTCTTCAATTCAAAACCACAGGCATGCGAAGAAATTATTACGTCATGGGTTGGAATACATATACACTTCATGAACTGGTGGAATTTAACAAGCAAGTCGTATCGATCGAAGACTATTTGAAAGCACTGCCATCATTCATCAGTACTTTGAAGGCACTTTTATTTGAGTAGTTTTAGTAGCTCAAGCCTTTTGAAAGGATTCGAGAATGTCAAAGGATTCCCTGCACCGTCAACTTACATAAGCCGCGATGACCGGATTTTCCCGTACTGAAATATACAAAAACTATCTTCTGTGTAATTATACATTTGGCACATAACGAAGAATATTTTCCTACGTCCATCCCTCTCCCCTTCCCTCTGTGTGTGTGTGTGTGTGTGTGTGTGTGTGTGTGTGTGTGTGTGTGTGTGTAAAATGACACTAATAACACATAATAATAGTAAAACGGATGACAACTATAACGATAACAAAGTTAATAGATAAACAACATAAAACAATAAAAAGGCCTGCAATACTTTGTGTTAAGGATTATCTAGGCTCACAACACAGTCCTTAGGCCGAGAAAAAATGGAGCAAGTTGATATATAGGACGCGAGAATGGGAGAGGGGGATAATAAAGACAAACTGGATGTCGAGATTAGGATGAGGTAAGACTGTGGAGGCTGTGAGCCATGGAATACTATCTTCCTTTTGAGGAAAAGAGAGTAGGAAGGTGGTAAGTAGCGTGGAAACCAGATATGCGACAAATGAACGCTTTAGACTATCTTCTCACCTGTGTGCCTGTGTGTGTTTGCTTGCTGCGAGAGAGAAAGGCTACGGAGAAAAGAAGAACTATGGTGAGAATTAACAAGCGGATACAAAAGGTGAGGCTAATGGCAACAGCTGCACCAGGTACCGTGAGGATGAATATTAATTACGTCAAGGGCCCATTACGGGAACAGCAGGTACATGCAAGTTCTAGGAAGCATAAGCAGCCGTCCCCCGCTCCCACCCTCACCACTCCCCTCTCTTTTCCCCGGTTCTCCACCTCCCTACACGGGCGTACGGGACACTTCAAACTCGAGAAGGATGTGCGGAGTCACGAATACACACTTCAAGGTTTCCTACGGCCGGAATAATAACTCAGTTGTTAAAATAAAGAATGTGCTCTTAATGAATGACTGCTCTAAATCAGGGTCCCGAATGCCCCTTCGTGATTCAGTTTCCAAGTACTAAATTTACATGCACGTCACTAACATACCTTCGAATTACATCAACAAAGGAAAACCGGCATCGTGGAAATTTCACTATAAAAGAAACGCACTCCGAGAGACATTGCTCCTTCCCCTCCCCTCTTCCCCGGTGCGTCCTCGCGTATCGAGGCCATCCGACACGACACATGCCAACGTACTCGGAATCTCAATAATTCAAGCTAGGCGCCCCGGTACCGACGGGACGGGAGTGATCGCCGGGCATTGCGGGCTCTCTTGGCACATGCACAAAATTATATACGTTCATACGCATACCCGCACCCACATCCACACACACACACATACATACATATATGTATATATATATATATATATATATATATATATATATATATATATATATATATATATATATACATACACACACACACACACATAAACGTGCAAGTGTAACATTCGAGAAGTTAAAGGTGCTGTTAGCGACGTGAAATGGAAAGACAAGAGAGCGAGAAAGCATTCCCATGTCGTCATATATTTCCTTGAAATATGATTCGAGTAACTGATGTCGGGTGGGTGGAAAGGAAGGGGGAAGGTCGGGTGGGAAACTAAGGGGAAACTACGAATGGTAGACAGACGAGAAAGAGAGAAGTTCGTGGGCCTTGCTTCACTGTACACAAGAACGCGTAAATTGTAATTTCTTTCTTCTTCTTTCCTCCCTCGTCCTCCCCTTGGCCTCTGCACGCCCGGCGCCCCCCTCGTTATACGGCCCGCCTTTGTGTTGAGAAATGGCCGCCTGTGATCTACGTGTCATTAAAGCCCAATTCTCCCCGCGCGGATTACACGCCACAATTGTTATGACCTCGGGAGGGATAGCATAAGTGTTAATGTAAATAGGGATGCAAAATGCACTCCCTTCTACCTATTCTTTTCTTTTAAAATGTAATATTTGGGGTTTGGATCCATTTCAAAACAAAAAATGTCCCAAGAGAGAACTAAAAATATAGCAGACACACTTACGACGAAGAACACGCGATACATATATATATATATATATATATATATATATATATATATATATATATATATATATATATATATATATATATATGTGTGTGTGTGTGTGTGTGTGTGTAACTATACCAAAATCGATAAACAAATTGGGAAATACGTAAATGGAAATGAACAGTGAAGGACGACCAACTATATGATCGGTGGGAGTACGTGCTCGCCCTCTCAGCTCAAGCTACAGCCGAGAATCAATAGGTGGAGTGCACGTACATCTCTACAGTGTTTACTGCGCCTTCACCATCACTCCCACGCGACAACATTCACACTCGGCCACCTATTCATCTCACTTGCTCTTTTATCCATGGTGACCATGTTCTTTCCTTTTTAAAAACTCATTATTCCTTTTTCCCTCTTGTCATGTTCCTTCCTCCATGCACGATGTGTCTCTCCTTCTTTCGAAGCTGCGCAGTTTCCATGTGCCTTGCAATCACTTCCTTACTCCCCCTTCTTTTTCCTCCTTTCCCTCATTTCCCCTGGCTTTCCTCACACAACCGCTATAATCTGAGTAATCTTCTTTTCTTCTTGGTCGTATATTGCTGTATCACCTTTTCTTGTGATATTTTCTGTTCGTTACTACTTACTTTTCTTGTCTCTGCTCCATGACCTTTATCAATTCCCTGTCAGCTTCCCACGCCCTTTCCTCCCTCCCTTTCTCCTTATTGCATCTGTCTCCTCACCTCCTTCTCCCCTCCTCTTCCACACGCATATCAAGACGAGCGAGAATCCTCACGATAAAGTCCTCACACCCAGACATGACAGCGACAGGCCTACTTGTCCCGCATCAATATTCTTGCCTGATTAAATTTCCCGTCAGTGCTGTGTTTC
>BOPN01002306.1:127500-130000 GCA_017312705.2 Penaeus japonicus | reverse complement strand
ACAGAAGGCGGGGACTACGAGGATTGAGAGGCATGTTAAAGAAAGAGAGATCGAGAGGGTGAGATGGAGAGCGTATATGTATGTGTATGTATGAGTGTGTGTGAGTGTGTGTGTGTGTGTGTCTGTGTGTGTGTAAAAAGAGAGAGAGAGAGAGAGAGAGAGAGAGAGAGAGAGAGAGAGAGAGAGAGAGAGAGAGAGAGAGAGAGAGAGAGAGAGAGAGAGAGAGAGAGATAGATAGATAGATAGATATATAGATAGATAGAGAGAGAGTGAGAAAGAGAGGAGAGGAGAGGAGAGGAGAAATAGAGATAGAGAGAGAGAGAAGAGAGAGACAGAAAGAAAAAGAGAGAGAGAGTGTGTGTGTGTAGGTGTGGGTGGTCCAACAACTAATTAGACCTACTAATCGCACTGCCTATGTCAGAGACAGAGCAAAGCGTGATGGACAGACAGAGAGAGAGAGACAGACAGAGAGACAGACAGAGAGAGACAGAGAGAGAGAGAGAGAGAGAGAGACAGAGAGAGAGAGAGAGAGAGAGAGAGAGAGAGAGAGAGAGAGAGAGAGAGAGAGAGAGAGAGAGAGAGAGAGAGAGAGAGATTTCGACTAAGTAATCCCTTTAACGACACCGAAATTGGAGGTAATATTTCAGAGTCTCAATGTGCGCTCTGGGACGAAGAGATAGAGTAAGGGAAGGGCGACCGGATGGGGAAACGAGGGGCGAGTGAGGGTCGGTAGAGCGAGTGAGGGATACACAGACTTGTGAGAGCCTAGAAATATGAGAAGGATGTGAATACTTGTAATGGTAGATTGAATGTCAAAAGGGGGAAAGGGGAGATAGGGTGACTTACAGAAAGATCGAGCTGAAATTGCTGTGATGCAAACATGTTAAGACTTTGTGAAAAACAAAAACTTGCCAAAGGAAGAAGTAGCTGTAATTGAATATGGACACGGTGCAGAACACAAAAAATAATCAGAGACGAAAGCTAACGGGAAACACGTACAGACGTCATGAATGCATGGGAAAATATCTGGGGAAAAAATTATATGAATAGAGATTCACTGCCAGGAATATACACGGAAAGGCAATCGGAACAGAGGAAGGAGCACAAACAAGATAACGTCCCCGGCAAATAGTCCACGCGAGGACCTGGCACACACCTCGATAAATATTTACACAACAGCTGGGACTAAGTGGTTTAAACTTCTTCGTAGAGAGGCTGAGCAAACGGCTCTCACGGCTGTTTATTCGTCTAATTAACTCGGAATTGTCGTGTGCAACACTGACGACACACGCGTTCGTCACGGCATCAACTTTTCAGTGTTCCGCTTAGGCGCTGCTATTTGGATTTGAAATGATCTGGCAGTTCAGTCTAGCTTGATTAACATCATGACTAAACATCATCATCACCTTGAAAAAAGAGACATCATTCCGGGCCAAGCTTTCATATTTCTTTGCTCAACAATTCGATTATAAGCATTGCCATTAAAACTATCCTTATTTTCTCATAATAATCATCCTAAAATTTACGTATCGTATCTACCAACTCTCCTCCATCTATTCTATCTATCCTACGAGCGTCCTACGGCGTATTTCTGTGGCAGGCTCTCCCCAAACAAAGCGCTCGCGACGCTTAATCACTTGCTTAACTTGTTCTCCTAACTTGTCGCGGTGCAGGGATGGGGAAGGCCTCTCTGTCTTCTCCACGTGTGAATGCTACACATTGCCATCGGAGAGAGAGAGAGAGAGAGAGAGAGAGAGAGAGAGAGAGAGAGAGAGAGAGAGAGAGAGAGAGAGAGAGAGAGAGAGAGAGAGAGAGAGAGAGAGAGAGAGAGAGTGAGAGAGATGGGGGGGGGGGGGGCAACCAAAGTCCTTGTTAACTTGAGCATCAAGGATTATTCCAGAACACAAAGTTTAGAGTTGGACCACGATGAAAAAGAAAAAGAATCTAGAACTTGCGCCCATCCTCTGCCCGCTGTTTACCGCGGGAGCGCTCTCAAAGAAAACGCCAAAAAGTCACGCCGCCGCGCTTCCGGGCCGCACGGCAAAAATGTTAACAAAGACGGGCCGCCGCGATGATCCCCTGGGCCGAGGAGGGCGGGGACGAGAGTCTCCGCGGGGCGCCTCTCCTCTCGTCCCCCGGCCACGGCGCCCCTGCCTTCGCTTCTGCTACGTATCCTCCCTCCCTTAACGCCCGTCGGGGTCTTCGCCCTCTCTCCTTTCTTCTCCCTCCTCTCAAATGTTTCCCCTCCGAGCGCAGGACTTTCCTCCGTCTTTCGCTTTTCACCGTACAGCACCGTACAGCATTACAGTGAGTGCAGTACAGGCAATGATTCAGCGAATAGCTCTCTTATTACATCGCAGTGCAGCTAAATACAACTAAGTAATACAAATATTTTATACATACATACAAAATACATTTATCATATATATATATATATATATATATATATATGANAAAGGGAGTCCAGAAAATTTACCTAATAACGATCATTGTGGGGCTG
>BOPN01002306.1:117500-122500 GCA_017312705.2 Penaeus japonicus | reverse complement strand
ATCTCTTCCTTTTAATCCATCGTTTCTTCAAGTTCAAGTCAACAAACTCAAAAATACAAATAGGAATTAGAAGAGATAGAGAGTGGAAGCTGGATACTAAATGTTATGCATAAAAAGGCTCAAGGCAAGTCACTTAAAATACGAAAACAACCACTTCACATCACCAAAACCTTGACTTTACAAAATCTATAAACAAAAATCCCCTGCTCACAAAAGAGAACCAATATCAATAATCCTTCAGCTTCTCACTGCACAGCATACCATCAAACGAGTATGTGATTGTTCAGCATCTGTTTGCTTTGTTCTGTGGCTATACAAATAGCTCCTCCCAAAGTCTAGTTATCGCTTTATGCACCGGCGACCTCGCAGCGCTGACCTGTTACCACCAGCACGCAGCGACCTCGCCAGTGTCTGATATAACAAAACTAATCAAAACTTCATAAATCCGTTTGTGAAACTCGAGGCCGAGTCGTGTTCGTTCGAAAGTCGCTCCTCCTCACCGAGGATCAAGAGCATGTAAAGAAAAGCAGATGGACATTCTTTTTAAAATTATACGAAAGAGCATCACAAGCAAACTTTTGACAATATTTAATCGTTAAGTATAGTAGAACAAGTTAATATCTAATCATCACAATAGGAATAAGATGAGAAGCCCACGAGCATAATATTACCTTTGAAATCTAACCTTTGTTAAATACAAAATGACACCCAAATCACAAAACTGAAAAAATAGTTTTATCCATGTCCGATAATATCGCTATCTAATTCTGTTTTATTCTAGTAAAAAAGGAGAAACAGACTCATGAAAGTAAAAAAAAAAAAAAAAAAAAAAAAGGTGAAAGAAGCAGCAGTTCCCCCGACAGTAGCTACACACATGACTCAGTAGCTGACCGTGATACTTATAATAAATTGGGTAAGAAAAGAAAGAAAGAAAAAAAAAACGCAAGAGCATCGGCTTTCAACGTATTTACACAAACGCTTGAAAATTGCTGATATGAAGAGTTCATGAATAAAGGATATGCTTGTATTCTTTACGACGAATCCCTTGCATATATAATAAACCCAAAAATGAGAGCATTATTCTCACTCAAAATGAATAAACATACAAAAATATAAAATGTCCAAGAAAAATACATTTGCAAAACTCTTTGCAGAAACAACAGCTTATCCAGTAAATTAGAAGACAGCAAGGGCACACAACAAAAAGATGAAGACAAAGGCTAGTCCTGGTCTAATGACATGATCACATGCATCTTCATCACATGAGCTGGGGAGGGGTAAGGGGGTAAGGGGGTAGAGGTAGAGAGAGGGGAGGGGTGGGAAAGAGGGAGACAATGCGATTCACAGAAACCACTGGAGCGCGAGTCAGCGAGTCCGCACGGACCAAGTAAAGATGACCTGTACTTAAAGGGGTTGGTGGCGCCCTCATCCTGTGTCGCTATAATCCTAGTATTTCTTCATTATAAAATCTTTTGGGACGAGGGAGAAGAAAGGGGACGAAGAAGGAAAATTATAAAAGGGAAAAGGAGAAGGAGGGGGACGAGGAGAAACGGGGGGTGGGAGCGAGAGAGAACGAGAGCTCGGGAGCTTGGGAGGGTGGGAGGGGACGGGGGAGAGAGAGAAAGAGAAGATAAAGTGAAAGAATGAAAGAGAGAGAGAAAGAGACAGAGATAATACCAGATAATATGAATGTGACTATGAGGGTCGTCATCATCTTTGCGAATTATATGGTATATATCCATTATGGGGGGGGGGGGGGCTACCAAGATTTACTAGCGACGTGCTTGGTGCGTGGGGTCCAGCACGATTTACTACATAAGCTTTCTTATCCATATAGTTTACACGATTATTCATAAATCACCACAGACAGTTGTGACAATCGATTAATCTCACAATCCCAGAGGATACATAAACAAAAAATATCTTCCAATATCCACCCACGGTGTAAATTAAAATATACAAAATGGATGGCTCTAATAGTTCAAAATATATCCCAGTTACTTAAAGGCCTATGTTCCAAATCCCCGAGGCTACGTAATTATAATGTTTGAAAAAAATCTTCGCGACAGCATACACGCAAATAGCTTCAAAAGTCTTTGTAGTTGCTGAAATTCTCAAGGAAAGGGTAATTTTGTAATAGTGAAGATTGCAAGGGAGCAAGGACAACTTCGAGAGTTTACACGCAGGTATGTGAGCGTGTATATCGATCCTCATTCACACTAACAGCAACCACTGAGCTAGTCATTGGTGAACAACAACGCCGCCGACATCGCTCCGTTCTCCACACAAGATATCCAAACACCGCTAAGGACTATCCCCGGTAACGCAGACAAGGTCGTACACCCATGGTATCACCTGCAACATCAAACGCAATACTCTGCAAGGCGAGATCCTCTCCCATGCCATCCATGATGAACGGTCCAGCCTTGCAACAATGCAGGTACATTGCCAAGTTAGAGGCCTTAATCACACCCGCAGTGCTCCCGGGAACGACGGAATACATTTCAAGCGTCAACCGAAAGTATTAGCCTACTATCTCTCCTAAGATAAATTTCCCCTCATTAGCATTTGTCTGCGTCCATGTCACTCGGGTCATTAGTCCGCTATAATGGCGGGGATAAACTATTTGTTCATTCTGCAATGGTCTGCAATGTCAGAACGCAGCGTGGGACATTGGGCCACATTCTGGACGATACACTTACTGTTGCAATCATCAACACACTGCATACTTGTTGCCTGGACACCTAAACACACTATGCACTTTTGTTGGTCTCAATCCACGGCACGTGTCACACTTGTCAAACGCTCAAGCACACAATTCATACCTGTCGCCCGGGGTGCCGGCCCCTCTCCACACATTCCAAGACTATCAACGCACGCTCACATCGCTTTCCTTTTGTACCGAACCCGCAGCGGCCCACTGCTCACATGACATCTATGCTCAAGAATTCTTCCTTGGTCAAGTGGAAAGGAGGAAGGAGGCAATGGCGTGACGACCGCATACTCCCTCACACGGCTGCCTCTCGTCGCCCGTCTTCCTCACTCCTTCCGGCCGCGCACTTGCCAAGCTGTTAAACACGGGGAACTTCTCGACTTATTCTCCTTAAGATGTAAATGACTAGCCCGGTCGGACCAGATGGAGACGGAGGAGGAGGAGGAGGAGGAGGAGGAGGAGGAGGAGTAGAAGGAGGGAAGGAGGAGGGAAGGAGGAGGAAGTGGTGGAAGTAGAGGTGGAGGAGGAAGGGAAGTTGTTCCTGGATCTTCCGATGTGAGTCATAATCATCAGCATCATCATAGTTGCAAAACTATCCTCTCAGCTATAAATTCACTAAAATAAAATCCTTACAACAAACAGATCATAGGAAAGAATGTACTTTTACACGATGGTAAAAATAGATCTCATTTGGAGTCAATTACGCGGTGAATCATCGACAAGCTCCTCCATAAACCTCGGAGACATTTTGTAATGACTTTCCGGGGCACAGGAAGCCATTAACTTCCTGCTCCCTCCCAACAATCATTGGGACTTCGAAGTTGCTGTCTCATTCATTCGTTACCCCACACCTTTCTCTCTTCTCTCTTCTCTTCTCTCTCTCTCTCTCTCTCTCTCTCTCTCTCTCTCTCTCTCTCTCTCTCTCTCTCTCTCTCTCTCTCTCTCTCTCTCTCTCTCTCATTTTACTCCCATTCTCGTAAGAAGGTTTAAAACTTGTGGGGCGTGTGGCGGCGACTGCGAGTTGCCGATAAAGCTTTCTTAAGATAAAACATGAAGGCTAATTCCAACTTTGTCAAGAGAACCTAACAGCTCTGATTTTCGAATATTTTCAATTTGTTTGTTTTTACCTCTATTCTCTCTCTGTCTCTCTCTCTCTCTCTCTCTCTCTCTCTCTCTCTCTCTCTCTCTCACACACACACACACACACACACATACAATCTCTCTCTCTCTCTTTCTCTTTCTCAATATTAAATATACGTATTTGCTAAAGAAGAAGTGTAGAGGGCAACAAAGATTTTTTTCTGAATAATTCACTATTGGAACGTACGACGAACGATGATGGCAGCACCCAGCGTGAATTATGCAATCGTCACTGGAGCCTATGCATCATTCATGCGAAGCTGCTCTTAAATATGGAAAAAAACGCAGAGGCAAGAACACACATGCCAATACCCACAGACACATACAGCTACGGAGACAGAGGCTAGCACACACACACACACACACACACACACACACACACACACACACACACACACACACACATCTCTCTCTCTCTCTCTCTCTCTCTCTCTCTCTCTCTCTCTCTCTCTCTCTCTCTCTCTCTCTCTCTCTCTCTCTCTCTCTCCCTCTCCCTCTCCCCCTCTCCACACACACACACACACACACACACTTGTAGACTGACGCGCGCGCGCGCGCGCAGCGCATACAAATTCACGCCAGACTGAACATCAACGAGAACGGGAGATCCGCCCAGTCTGTCGAAATCCTCGCGATGCGTTTGTTTTGTTAGAGAATACGCTGAAATACAGAGGGAAATGTTGTCACTTCTCGACGTTCAACGATATCTCTTTCCCTTTCTCTTCCTCTGTCACATCATTTTCCTCTTTTCCTCTTCTCCCTTTCCTTCTCTTCCCGTTGCTCCCACCTCTCTTTTTCTATTCTCTTCTTCCTCATCTTTCTACCCCTCTTCCCTTCTCCCCTCGCACCCCCCCCCCCTCCCCTTCCGACTCCTGTCCACAAGATCGCCTAGGATTGGTCTGGCTCAGCCACCCTTAGTTAAAGGATCTACAAAGCAATTATCACTGAAAAGGGGTAGAGAGAGAGAGGGCGAACAAAACAACGAAAAAACAATAACAAGCTGAGGCAGGCCGATTAAAGAAATGGGAAAGAGAGCTGGAGTGAAACTGAATGGGTGAGTGAGTGAGTGAGTGAGTGAGTGAATAGTGAGTGACTGAGTAAATGGGCGAGCAATCGAGAGGGAGGAAGAATAAGAATAAGAGAAAGA
>BOPN01002306.1:92500-107500 GCA_017312705.2 Penaeus japonicus | reverse complement strand
CCGTATACATCAATTCCCTTGCTTTCCAATCTCATTCGTGAAATACAATAAGTGAAATAAAAAATATATCATACTGCTGAAGCAGTCCTCTTTTACGTAAAATGTAACTGAGGAACGATATTACTATTGGATTACTATTGGAAACCGTGAATATCAGAGACATGAGATGAACACACACACACACACACACACACACACACACACACACACACACACACACACACACACACACACACACACACACACACACACACACACACACACATACACACACAAATACCTCAATACACGCCCATGCGATCCAGCAAACAGAAACATCCCAACGATAGGAAAAAGCCCGCCCGTGTCTCCCTCAGTCGCTGTGAGTCGACACGTCAATCTGATGCGCGGGTGTCGCTCGGCGGTATGCTACACCAGCACAAATTAATGGCCAATTAGGGGACGACAATGACCTACACGCATACTAAGCCATTGGTAAGCCTCTTACCCTATCACCCTGCCTCACACTTTTCTTGGAGGGCGTCATACCACTTCCTCTTTTCTTCATTGCCTTTCGAATCGTTATGCAATATGAACAATGTTTATAGAAATAACAAAGAAAGGTAAACAGAGGAGAGAGCACAAGGGAATATTACGCATTCTCATCATCAATGGCATACGGAATGTCGGCAGAATTGCGAATTACAACAATGAAACCTACAAGGTCTTGTGATTAGCTTCGTAATAACTGTAATCTTCAAAGTCATCATCATCGCGTGCCCCTCCCCGCGACCCTCCGCTCCCCCAGCCGCCTCGACGTGGCCTGGGGCATTGCAAGCATCACAGTGTCTTAATTCAACCAATTGCCTTGTTACCCAGGTTGCCTCGCTCGACTCCTTACCTTCTCTCCGCTGCGCTTTCCGCCCTCTCCGTCCTCCTACTCGAGCATCCGTCGCTCCTCTTACCTCCTTCTCGCCCTTTTCTCTCCGAGTCACTACGACACTCGCCCCTTCTCACCTTTATTGGTTTTATATCTATTTTTTTACACTCTCACTCATCTTCAGTCTTCATATTAGTTTTCTCTCTCTCTCTCTCTCTCTCTCTCTCTCTCTCTCTCTCTCTCTCTCTCTCTCTCTCTCTCTCTCTCTCTCTCTCTCTCTCTCCATAGGTGTATTTCAGCCTCACCCCTAAATTTCATTGGCTCTCCTACTACACCCCCCCCCCTCCCCCACTACCGCTTTCTCCACCTTCGGAGGAGAGAGCGGCATCAGCAGGGGGCCATCAGGAGGTTACGTGCCTGGACGGGGCACTCAGGCGTGGCAATCTAGCGGCGTCAGTGTTGGAGGGGCAGAAGGGGGAGGGAGAGGGAGAGAGAGAAGAAGAGGAGGCGGAAGAGGAGGGGGTTAGGTAGGTACTGCTGAGTCGCTGTTTTACGAGGGGCCTCACTTCTCCGGGGGAAGGGTGGTAGGACCCAGAGGGTATTGGCGGAAGAAGAAGGGGGGGGGGGGTTAATGACGAGAGAGAGAGGAGAGAGAAAAGGTGGGAGAGGCGGTGAGTACAATCTACACCCCCACTCTTGAAAAGCTCTCCATACACTTCCTCTCCAACAACACCCATGTTCTGACATTTTTCCTCGGAAGCGTAGTTGCAACATAGGATTGCAATCTTCTGATGTCTAGACCTAAACACGAGACACCGCCTAGCGGATTTCCTCCGATCTCTCTTTTTGACTCATTACCAAATGCATTCCAGTATCAGTTTCTGAAAATACGAAGTAGAAAATGAAACAAATTTCCTGATTGCGAGGCCCATCCACATCTCCGAAACACTAAAACCCCTTCCCTACACAAAAGGATCGATTCGACGCTTTAAAGCTCTTAACAATAGATTTCTGGCTATGGAAGCGTCTTGATTCTCGGACTCTTAGACACTCGACCCATCTACGCTGAACAGGTCCCCTCCATCATATGGAATTCCGAGACTTCGCATCTCGCCGCTCATAAAAGAAAGTCTTACTTTAAACTGCCCTTAAAAGAGATGCGGAATCTTACCCCATTTCCCCAAGGCTACCGAGATCTGTAATGAGATGCGATGCAAGGAGCCATAGAGTTAATGCAGAAAAAGACAACTCTCCGAAACGCGGTCGTGACTGCATAGAAAACGCGAAGCTTCCGACGCCATTTCGCTGGAGATCCTCCAGGCAACTTCAGATCTGCTGACACTGGACTATAACTCCACTCTTTAGAACCCAGGCAGTTTCTTCGCCTTTATAAATACATAACCTTGGTTATCACTGGTCGGCTCCCAACGGGTAATATATTTGATTTTATAATATATCAGTGTAGAAAATGTTGCTTCCCATTGTCTTTACACAACACACTCTAACATACTTTGCTGACCGTATTGTTTCTATGTACACACTTCCAAATTCATGGCCACCTGTCTCAGCACACAGAGACTGCGTCATGAACATGAGTAAACAGTCACGTTACATGGACCCTATTCCTATTACATCATCAAACGATATTAGCGATCGCAAAGACCGAGTTTAGTGTGTTTGGGAGGCAGAAAGTGATGGTGTATCAACGGAAATATTACCCATTACACTTTAATGTGTCTCTTTATGTTGAGTAATTCAAAAGGTCATCTTTATATTATTTGTCTTTTTTTCCTTTATTTCTCTTTTATTCTTGATCTACATCTTTATGTTTATACCTCTTCTACCCCCACCCCCTATTCGTCACAGTTGTTCGCCATTACAACGAGTTGGAAAGGAATAGCAATTGCCGATCTTTCTGCATCTCCCCCCTGCCGATTCGTCGAAACACACATTTTGAATACTTAAATTTGAGAGCCTTATCATGTTTTCTATTTAATCTAGACTATAAATATAATATGAGCTACAAGTTGTGTAAATATCAACGAGGCGGTGAAGTATTATGAAATTTTCGTTTGACAGTATATCGCTTCGGCATTTCAAAATCATTTGGCGTGCAGATCTGAAAACTGATGATTTATCGTTAGGATACGTTGAATTTACAAAGAAATCATAGTGCACGGACTTTGCTCAAACCATGCATTATACATATAGGCCTAAATGAATTGGTAAAATGTTTACATGTAATCAATAATGATTAGTGAGGGAAAGTTAGCGAATATCAATATCATAAAATACAAAATCACATTTCCTGTTCCTGATGCTGATATTCGTGATCATTATATTTTAATGATTTTTAAAAGTAACTAATATTACCTCAGTTAATTACTGCTACACTCACGTATCCTTGGATAAAATCATTTCTCCCTTCCTCCGGTGCTCCATATAATGAGGCACCACCTGGAGTCAGCAATCCGAGGGATGGTCTAGCCACTCCTGGGCCCCTTAACTAACTCACTCATTCTAATTCTCTCTCCCTCTCCCTCTCCCTCTCCCTAATATCCATTTCGCTACGTCTCTTTCGAATCCCTCTCCTGTATCCCCTAATCCTCTGAGATTTCCAGTTCAATGTCATCTTTCTCCTCCCAAGGACTTCTATCCGAACCATCTTTAATCCGCCATCCTTAAAATCTACTCTTTCCTTTCGGAGTCAAAATCCTTCTATAATCCACATTCCTCCGAAAAGTTCCTAGCTGTTGATGGATTTCACTCTCCTGATAAAGCATTTTTTCTTTAGTCACTTGGTTTCGATATCACGATACTGTGTCATCACACAGTCTTATTGTATTTTATGAGATATATCGCGACATGGCAAAAGATTGAGTGTTTTCCATTTCCCGATATTGCTGTCACGAAGTTTTTAAACAATGTGTAACTGTAGACGTCCATGCTATCGGCCAATTCCTATTCCGTCGCAGTCGCAATGGGGAAGTTCCGCGCCCCCTTTCCTAAATAAAATGCATCGTAACGCTGAAATCTCAGAAAAAATGGAAGTAAACAAACAAAATCCCCGGCATTGTCTCTATATAGCATTTCAAATCCCAAGGAGAGAATCCATTAATGCCCTTTCTCCTTAACGTGACATTCATTCAAAAACAGAATAAAGTAAAGTACAATTTTTCTCCCTCAGAGTCCAATCATGTCACCTGCAGAGGATTTAAGCACCTCGTTAACACCCAGGGCCAAAGTCCGCCACGCGCATACAATTTTTCTTTGTCATCGCAAAATGATTGCAATTATGATGGTAATGGCGACACCAGTAATTTTTCACGGTAGGTTCTTTAAATGTTCTGTGAAATATTTCCTAGTATTCATTCTTTACTAATAGTATTGTTCTGTGCACAACTCCCAATCGTATTTCTCAACGAATTTACATATTAGCCAAACTTGTTTATGTTAAAGTCTGCTATAAGGAAAGAGGTTATATATTTTCCCTCTGAATCCCGATAACATACGTGGTAAATATGGTAACTCACTTGCGAATAGATCCCTTAGTTTACAACTTATCATTCTGTGCTTTCACGGTCAACTTCCTCCCTTGAGCGTCTTCCCTCTTCCCTCGTTCTCGTCTCTATTGTTTTATCTGTCATCTTCTTCTTCTTTTTCCTCTCCTCAGTTCCATCTTCTTCCACCTCCTCCTCACCAGATCCCACGCCGGGTGACGATATAATACTTAATAGAGAAGGGGAAATGCCGGTGCCAAGGGAGAGGGGCCGCGTGCGAGGCGTAAACTTTGGTACGGCGCCGTTAGTGCCACGGCAGGAGACTCGTGCTGGCTCTCTGATAACCACCAAGTGTCGTAACTGCCCCCGCCCCCCTCCGCCCCACCCCGCACAGCCGAGTTTCCTGCGTCAGCTCCGCAGTCGAGACGTGGCCAGCAATCTCGAGGCTTGAGTGGCAGTTTCGCATGGCGCCGGCACTGATATTAAACGCTGGCACTCCACGCGAGCTTTACTCTATTCATATCGCCTTTTGAATTTCCGAAACAATAAGAGCAATCTTCATCGACTACGGACAACCATTTCCTTCGAGTCTATCTTCATCAACTCTACGAAGAAGCGAACGTGTCGATAACCATCATAATTCTGATATAATAATCACTAACAACATAACCGATACAAATTTTACTCCACTGGCGAAGCAATACTAACAAAGGCATAGACATGTTAGACGCAGCATACGAAATCATCAGAACGAAGCAGCGAAAGAATATTAGACAAAGATGATGCCACTTAGAATAAAAACAAAGGGCCTATGTAGCACCGAGATAAAAGAGCTGCCTAAGTAATGAAGAGCGAGGAATCCCTCGGAGTTCATGTTACATGCGCAAACATGACCTACTTCGTAAGACGGGAAATTACATCGCTTCTTATATACAAAATACATAACATCCACCAGACAAGCTGGGTTGTATATATACACACGAAACAAAAAGGTATGAAAATAGTAGACACAAATGAGAGACGACGAGAAAGAGAGAAGAAAGCGATGTGAGAGGAAAGGAAGTAGTGAGGAGAGAGAGGGAGAAAGAGGGAGAAAGAGGGAGAAAGAGAGAGAGAGAGAGAGAGAGAGAGAGAGAGAGAGAGAGAGAGAGAGAGAGAGAGAGAGAGAGAGAGAGAGAGAGAGAGAGAGAGAGAGAGAGAGAGAGAGAGAGAGAGAGAGAGAGAGAGAGAGAGAGAGAGAGAGAGAGAGAGCGTATCACCCTTGACACACAAAACAAGACTTCAGATACGAAAACAGACTAGAGTTTTCTATTCATTCTTTCCGTTCATTACGACATCATATACATCAAACAAATAAATACACAGACACTCAATTAATAACATATATACATAAAAATAGTCGGACTTTTGCGGATGAACTTAATAACATGAGCAAAGAAGAAAAAAAATACAACGTGTATTGCAACACTCAGGGCATTATTATAATAAAAATATCTTATCAAGACACATAACCCATTCATTTATTCAATCTACTCAAGATTGTGAATAACTTTCGCAGAAAACGTAGCAGCCTTTGATCAATGTGACCGTCCAAGCCTTTTCATTTCCCGACGGCTACTGAGGGATATATACTCCCTTATTCAATGGTTCAGCCGAGTATATTCAAAGATTAATAACTCCGCCAGCCGAATACGTAGTCGCGACTGGGAGCTTAACAAAGGCGGACCGGGTAAAAGCTCTCCAGTGTTCTTTTTCCCCTTCCTCTACGCTTCTGCTCTTCTCCTCTTTCCTCTGGGCGTTTTCAAAACAAAGCACTACTTTTCTTTCAATACCTACAGTTACAAAGAGGGGTGAACAAGGCAGATCAAGTAATAAGCAAAAGAAAATACACTGAGCTTGTCACAGGCTCACCGGGTTAAATTGAACGCCTTTATTGCAACAAAGACATTTTTCCCGCGGCTAACTATAATGAGCGTGAAGATAAATTATCATCCTGATCCGCTTCCCTGTCCCCGAGCAAAGCTGGCCACGCACTGGCTCTAAGTTGTCCGGCTGGAAGCTGCAACTAAATGAATAATGAGCAAGCTGCAAATTCACACTGACAGCCGAACACTGCGACCACAAACTCGACCGTTTATCAAGAGAATGGCCGGGCCGCGAAACCCGGAGTGTGTTCGTGCCGGCCCACCTCGATCAAGATAGAGCTTTGGAATCAAAGGTATAATCAAAGTGGAATGAAGGTAAGGACCGAGCTGTGCAACCGGAATATCATCTGGGACACACGTAATGTTTGGGTTATGGAGGCGGAGACGTAGGGAGGGGGAGAGAGAGAGGAGGGGGGCTAAATGTGTTGTGGGAGCGAGAATTGTGATTGGACTGGCTAGCTATTGGCAATGTAGAATCGGAGGAGCGCAGGCGTAAACCGGACTCACGAGAAAAAAGAAGAAGAAAAAAAAAACTCTTTCAATTTACTCCGATGTAAATCATAACCGCGTGCGCGGGACGCAAAAAATGGCATCCACCTTTTAGAAACCGGTGAGTACGAAAAACGATAGCCATTTGCAAGTAATTTTCCGAGCAGTGAATAGGAATCAATAAGATATCGCATTCTTCCAGGAAAATTTCTCAGAGATCAGGAAAATCCCCCGATGATTCAGCGTTCTAATAACCTTCATCGCCGGACGCAGCCGTGACGGAGACATCCCAGTTCGGAAACCTCCTGTGACAACAATGTAACCTTGACCTGCTTTCCGTCACCCGGCACTCCGACCTCCCGACCAAATATCCGCCCAAGGATAATTAACGCAGGATCTTAACTATTTTTGTAATATTTTCCTTGGTCAATCTAGTTCCACTAACTGCAAAACATCTCTAACTTCTTTATATTTCCAATCTCAAAAGAATTCACAATGCAACGAATTTGCCTGAGATTTACATGGATTTATATAAATTAACTTGGTTGCCGAGCCAGAGCGGACAAATATCTATCAGACAATTTAATTACAAACAGTAATACCGCGAACAATCCGTCCGACATCGAATACCTATCAATCCATCAATGTCTAATGAACAACAAAGCTGTCCGTCAGCTATCAAAGAACAATCAAGTGGCCATTAATCACTCATCAAAATACCCCCAAGTGTATTAGTGTGACACTTTCGCGTCTCTTAATAAAATAAAATGTTCTGACGAATTGATCAGTTGAAGTTGCAGCGTTTGGGTCAGCTTAGTAACTTTAATTCAAATAAAAAATAAAAGCAAAACTTGCAGAAGACCAGACTTAATAATGAATATAAGAAGAGATTTACTCAAAGACTTAATGCAACGCAATTACCTCCCATGATAAAGACATGATCACGTAACACGAATTTCTCCCGAATCTGCGGGAGAATCACACCACATTTCACTATCTTCGGCGCTCTTCCAACTAATAACGGCATACCTGTTAGGGTATGCTATTCTCAACTCACAAGTTCTCTGTGATTTTGTATGCAATAAACATTATTTGTGTGTGCGTGTGTGTGTGTGTGTGTGTGTGTGTGTGTGTGTGTGTGTGTGTGTGTGTGTGTGTGTGTGTGTGTGTGTGTGTGTGTGTGTGTGTGTGTGTGTGTGTGTGTGTGTATGTATATGTATATATATATATATATATATATATATATATATATATATATATATATATACATATGTATATTTAGTAACGAGCATAAGCAATTAATCCAAACCAATAACTTACCCATGTCTGTTATAATTTTAGTGCTGATTGCAAACGTTTCATTTAAAACATATACTGAAAGTTTGACAAACATTTATTTCAAAATGCTAGCACTGCAACTCTTAAGAAGCATATCTAGCCACGGCTAGCAAGGAAGACCCAGGACTACGTACGCTATTGTCTGGGTCACTACTTTGCGAGGTTTCTCTTCGCTTGCCGACATCCTGACACGTCGACATTGCCACACTCTGGACCCTACACGTAGAAGACAACAAAACAACACAACCTAACGGTGAGGAAACATGAGGAACTACACCATAAGTTTAAAAAAATACAAAGTATACTTATCATAAATAGTACCAAACAAAAAAGTCCATAGAATAAAATGAAATAAGCACCGCAATACGTGGCTGAACAACAATGGTACTCAATCCGCTCCCCAACATAACAAGGTCCACCCCGATTGCTGCAGGAGAGTGTTGACGAAGGGTGTCTCGGCCCAGAGGCATAATAACAAGGTATGTGAGGAGCGTCAAGGAGGAGAAAGCTGATTGAGGATGAAGATGAAGAGCCAGGGATGAAAAAAAGTATTTAGGAAGTGGAAAATCAAGAAAAAGAGGGGTGGCAATATGGTCTTGCAAAGAATTACATGCGAAGAAAGGAGGGAAATAAAAACTGCAAGGGCATGCGACACAGTCCCAGGTGGAGGACGCGATGGTGAAAAGGTAAGTGGATAGTAACAGGAGGAAGCTCTGGATGGAGCAAAATGGGACATGAGGAAATGCAAAGAGAAGGGAAAAGGTAAAAAGGGAGACGTGATTAAAAGGCGCAATCTCACTCATCTTCACGGGAGCAAAACAACGAGAAACTCGAGTCTTCTTAAGGTCCAATAAAAAGAAGGCCACCAGTAACCCTTTTCCACCCTCTTCCAACCATCCTTTTCCCATTTTCTCTCCCGAGGTCAGATACGAGATCTCTTCTCCCTCGTGGCTGGAGCTCTTATCTGTGGCAGCCAAAGATTCGCAATCCCACATTCTATCACTTTTTACAATTCTTCCTATGCCTCATTTTTTTTTTCTTTTTTTTTTTCTTTCCTTTTCCTCTCTCGGCTTGTCTTATCTATACCGACTCACATAGATTCACCCTCCTTTCCAACCTCTTTCTATACTGTACATCTTTGGTAAGAAAAACAAAATAAAAATATTGGTGGTACTCGAATCTTTTTAAAGGACTAATTTCGCTTCCTTCTTCGTACATTTCGCCTTTGGCACCTTCAGCAAAACACTTATAAAAAGGGGGGGGGGGGTCGGATGCTCCTTTCCTGCCGTAGCATTTCGATTAGTTACAAGCAGGATTGCCCTATGACTTGGTTTCCTAACTAGTCCACTGAAACCCGTTTCATAACACACTTTCATGGTGTAATTTTCTCTAAATGGGAATAACGCTTTCACAATTATATTACCCAAACTTTTCATAGATATTCTACAATCCCCTGAAAATATCTCGTAAGTTATACGTGAGAGAGGGGGCGGGAGCTCTACGCCCTCGCCCATTCCAATATGTCTCTAACAATTTCTTCTAAAATGGAAAATTCCCTCATTTACAACAATTATCGCCCGTTAACCCTTGCTTGGATTCCCTCGTTCTCCCTTTCCCGTTCAACATATCTCCACCCGTTTTTCAGCGTCATGTCATTCTTTTTTTTTTTTTAATAAGCCCACAACTCTCGTTACCGGCAATCACTGCCCCTTTTCCCCTCACCATTCATTCCCCTCTCTTCCCATGGCGGCATTTATTCCTTACTTTTCCTCGTGTCGGACGTTGGATTAAAAAAGCAAGGCCGTCCCTTATCGGGCCTTTTCAGTTGCGTTTCTTCCTTCCTTTTCCCTGTCTTTGCGTCTCTCTCTCTCTCTCTCTCTCTCTCTCTCTCTCTCTCTCTCTCTCTCTCTCTCTCTCTCTCTCTCTCTCTCTCTCTCTCTCTCTCTCTCTCTCTCTCTCTCTCTCGTGTGCGTGTAAATGTGTGTGTGTATGTGTGTGTGTATATGTGTGTGTGTGTGTGTGTGTGTGTGTGTGTGTGTGTGTGTGTGTGTGTGTGTGTGTGTGTGTGTGTGTGTGTGTGTGTGTGTGTGTGTGTGCGTGTGTGCGTGCGTGGCTTCCTATTCTCTCTCTCTCTCTCTCTCTCTCTCTCTCTCTCTCTCTCTCTCTCTCTCTCTCTCTCTCTCTCTCTCTCTCTCTCTCTCTCTCTCTCTCTCTGCTCTCTCTCTCGCTCTCTCTCTCTCTCTCTCTCTCTCTCTCTCTCTCTCTCTCTCTCTCTCTCTCTCTCTCTCGCTCTCTCTCTCGCTCGCTCGCTCGCTCTCTCTTTCTCTCTCTCTCGCTCGCTCGCTCTCTCTCTCTCTCTCTCTCTCTCTCTCTCTCTCTCTCTCTCTCTCTCTCTCTCTCTCTCTCTCTCTCTCTCTCCCTGCGTGTTTGTGTGTGTTTTCTCATTCCTTTCCTCTTCCTCTTTCCTTCACTCCTCAGCGGCCCAATCAGATGTGTACCACATTCCTTTGCAGGTAGTTCTGGCCTCCTTAAGTTAAGCTGCATGCGAAAGGGGAGCAGAACTCAGTAAAAACTCAATGTTCTGTCACATTCAGATTCTCTGCAAGTCGATAGCAAGGGTGGTGTCACACTATTACTACATCCTTGTATACATAAAATTCAGGCAGCTCACAGTAGTCAATATAATACATCATATGATACAAAATAGATCGATTCCGGGCAGTCAGCATAATACATCATAAAATGCATAATACATCATAGAATGCAAAGGGATTAATCCTTCTCGAATACTAAATCACTCTACTTATTTATATGAAGTCGATTACAGCCAGTTAGTTAATAGCGCGTGCGCACACCTATGCTTAATTCCACCTCATACCTGGGATATCACAGGTCATGAAACTCGCTACGCTAGAACACGACAAGGTCGCTTTATTTCTTTCGTTAGTCTACTGCTGTAATATATTCAATGTCAAATACCACGTGTGAAAATAATGAGAGAGATATGTTGTGTCTCCAAAATATACACATATACGGATTGTAGAGAATATAATGGGAAAGGGCTGGCATAGAAAGTGAGAGAATGGGAGATGGATGGGAGAGAGAGAAGTGAGATCAGACAGCAAAATAGATAGACAGATAAATACATGGGTAGTCAGAGAAAGAGAGAGTTTAGAGAGCATGACGCAAGTGAACAACATGAAAGTTCCGAATCCGCCCCAAGACTGAATGCCGCTCCAACTCATATCTCCCGAGTCTCGATGAAGTCACAAAAGTTATAAAACTCAGCAAGATAAATTCCTAACGATACAAACCCTCTTTTCTCCCCGCGCGGAAAGCCTGCGGGGATTTTCCTCCTCTTCCTCAACATAAAGACGGGGAAGACCGGCCAACAGAAACGCCCCAAAGACCCGTGCTAATTGAGCTCCGCGCGAGGACCGCCTGGCGTCTATCACTGCCAGGATTGGCTAGGATTTCTCCATTTATTTTTCATCGTTTACATATTCCATATCTCTGACTTTCGGAATAAGGACGCTAACGATGGCAGATCACAAGTACTGGGTATTGAGAAAAAAAACGAACATAAACATCGTATAAATTTACAGTACTTACATTGGAACATATTTGTCTCCAGACAAAAATAATAAAACAACGCATGTACAGGACACATTTTTCTTCGTTTACGAATCAACCAAATCAATCAATCAATTAAGTAATAAAAAACCTGGCGTTTCGCCTTCCCAGTGCGGCCACCTCCGCCGTGAGCATTGTGACAAGAGATGTGAGCGCACCCTGCCGGAGAAGACCCTTAACTGCCGGCCGCTGGGTCAAGGAGGCCGCCCATGCAACGTACATTGCAACGCCAACGTATGAAGGGGGAAGAAAGGATTCCTGGGCAGAGAGCAAGGTCATAAGCGCGATGAAAGGGTGCAGACACGAGAGGAAGGAAAATACATGCAATAATAGTTGCATTGTGTCACTATTGAAGGAAAGGAAATCTGTAGAGAATTAGGATAACAGTATCTTCAGGAACTGGTGTATTTCTGTCAATTTATACAGACGCACACGCAAGAAAACCTATACGCATACTGTGTGTCATGGGATTAAAAAAATGTTCTGGAGCTTGTTAATGTCAAAAGGACCAGCGCTTAACATCTCTAAAATAAATAATTTGCTACACGAATACAGGCAATACCCGCAGAACATTTATATATGCATGCCCAATTTTTATTATGGTAATCCCGACTGTTGTAAGTATAAACAAATAGTCCAGTTAATTACTGAATGCACCTGTGACTGAAGTGATTATGCCGTGTCATCAGCATAAAGCCGCTGACATAAAATCACAAAGAAATTATTCGAATCTCCAGCAGGACGAAGGAAAATATAGAAGAAATAAGATCAAAGTCGTTGTAATTATCCACAAAAATGGTGCTTTTATTTTGTTAATACTTCCGCGTGTTTCCCCTTTCCTTTACAACTTCAAACTTTTTTTCTAGGATCTTTTATATCCCACTTCGAAAGTCCTTTAAAAACGAGCGCCGACGGAGTCATCAACAACTTTTTGAATTTCTTTTAAACAAGAACTGGCGCAATGTGATGCCAGTTCGTCGTTCACATTTTCCGAGGACACGACACAAGTGTCCCGTACATAGATAAAAACGCTCTCTATCTCTCTCTCTCATACACACACACACATGAACACACACACACACACACACACACACACACACACACACACACTCGTGCGCGCACGCATTCTCTCTCTCTCTCTCTCTCTCTCTCTCTCTCTCTCTCTCTCTCTCTCTCTCTATCTCTCTCTCTCTCTCTCTCTCTCTCTTTCTCTCTCCCTCTGCGTGTTTGTGTGTGTTTTCTCATTCCTTTCCTCTTCCTCTTTCCTTCACTCCTCAGCGGCCCAATCAGATGTGTACCACATTCCTTTGCAGGTAGTTCTGGCCCTCCCTTGCTAGTTGCATGTGCGAAAGGGGAGCAGAACTCAGTAAAAACTCAATGTTCTGTCACATTCAGATTCTCTGCAAGTCGATAGCAAGGGTGGTGTCACACTATTACTACATCCTTGTATACATAAAATTCAGGCAGCTCACAGTAGTCAATATAATACATCATATGATACAAAATAGATCGATTCCGGGCAGTCAGCATAATACATCATAAAATGCATAATACATCATAGAATGCAAAGGGATTAATCCTTCTCGAATACTAAATCACTCTACTTATTTATATGAAGTCGATTACAACCAGTTAGTTAATAGTGCGTGCGCACACCTATGCTTAATTCCACCTCATACCTGGGATATCACAGGTCATGAAACTCGCTACGCTAGAACACGACAAGAAGGTCGCTTTATTTCTTTCGTTAGTCTACTGCTGTAATATATTCAATGTCAAATACCACGTGTGAAAATAATGAGAGAGATATGTTGTGTCTCCAAAATATACACATATACGGATTGTAGAGAATATAATGGGAAAGGGCTGGCATAGAAAGTGAGAGACTGGGAGATGGATGGGAGAGAGAGAAGTGAGATCAGACAGCAAAATAGATAGACAGATAAATACATGGGTAGTCAGAGAAAGAGAGAGTTTAGAGAGCATGACGCAAGTGAACAACATGAAAGTTCCGAATCCGCCCCAAGACTGAATGCCGCTCCAACTCATATCTCCCGAGTCTCGATGAAGTCACAAAAGTTATAAAACTCAGCAAGATAAATTCCTAACGATACAAACCCTCTTTTCTCCCCGCGCGGAAAGCCTGCGGGGATTTTCCTCCTCTTCCTCAACATAAAGACGGGGAAGACCGGCCAACAGAAACGCCCCAAAGACCCGTGCTAATTGAGCTCCGCGCGAGGACCGCCTGGCGTCTATCACTGCCAGGATTGGCTAGGATTTCTCCATCTATTTTTCATCGTTTACATATTCCATATCTCTGACTTTCGGAATAAGGACGCTAACGATGGCAGATCACAAGTACTGGGTATTGAGAAAAAAACGAACATAAACATCGTATAAATTTACAGTACTTACATTGGAACATATTTGTCTCCAGACAAAAATAATAAAACAACGCATGTACAGGGCACATTTTTCTTCGTTTACGAATCAACCAAATCAATCAATCAATTAAGTAATAAAAAACCTGGCGTTTCGCCTTCCCAGTGCGGCCACCTCCGCCGTGAGCATTGTGACAAGAGATGTGAGCGCACCCTGCCGGAGAAGACCCTTAACTGCCGGCCGCTGGGTCAAGGAGGCCGCCCATGCAACGTACATTGCAACGCCAACGTATGAAGGGGGAAGAAAGGATTCCTGGGCAGAGAGCAAGGTCATAAGCGCGATGAAAGGGTGCAGACACGAGAGGAAGGAAAATACATGCAATAATAGTTGCATTGTGTCACTATTGAAGGAAAGGAAATGTGTAGAGAATTAGGATAACAGTATCTTCAGGAACTGGTGTATTTCTGTCAATTTATACAGACGCACACGCAAGAAAACCTATACGCATAGGGTGGAGCTTGTTAATGTCAAAAGGACCAGCGCTTAACATCTCTGAAATAAATAATTTGCTACACGAATACAGGCAATACCCGCAGAACATTTATATATGCATGCCCAATTTTTATTATGGTAATCCCGACTGTTGTAAGTATAAACAAATAGTCCAGTTAATTACTGAATGCACCTGTGACTGAAGTGATTATGCCGTGTCATCAGCATAAAGCCGCTGACATAAAATCACAAAGAAATTATTCGAATCTCCAGCAGGACGAAGGAAAATATAGAAGAAATAAGATCAAAGTCGTTGTAATTATCCACAAAAATGGTGCTTTTATTTTGTTAATACTTCCGCGTGTTTCCCCTTTCCTTTACA
>BOPN01002306.1:55000-62500 GCA_017312705.2 Penaeus japonicus | reverse complement strand
CGCACGCACGCACGCACACACACACACGAAATTAACTAAATTCCAGAAGATAATTTCCTAAGAACCAATTTCAAAATACCCCTTTCAGACAAACCCTCAAGTTAGGCCTAAACTATACAAATAATTTTTGCCGAAGAAGAAAAACGTAAACTATACAGTAGAACGCGCCGAGTAAATAAACTATAATCAAACAGACTTTGTTTGAAATATACAACCCGAATTAGTCGTCCTGGCGTCAGCATTAAGTATAAACGTTGTTTTACATTTCCTGTCATTTATTTGATTTCGACTTCGTTCATTCGTTCCTAGATTTTCTCCCATAATCCATCCACTAGGAATTCGAGTCTGCTTTGTGTTCAGTTCACTTCTGTGAGTTAATAAAATTCCAAGTCAAGGGCTTCTGTCTCACGAGCCTGATCCTTCTGGATATTTCGCGACAAACTTGAACCACTCATGTTACGGTAATTCAGGAAAACTGGATCAAAGAAACGACTCTTCTACGATACTCATACACACTATCCTAATAGCCTTAGCTTCCGTGTGTCAACAGGCAAACCAGTAAATTGACATTCACCAAGTTGCTGCAATGACATCATACGTCTACATCGCCACCGCACCAAGGAATCCTCTCGCACAACACAAACATCTGCTTAAAAAAATGTCTTTCCACTACTGCCCCCTCTTCCCTCGGCTGCAGCAGGGCTCCAACGCCACTTCAACAAGGGAAACATATACCGACTCTCTGGAATGGGGCCTCAGCTGCAGCAGCGCGACTCATCTCGACCATTTCTCTAAGCTGGACAAACACACAAACAAATTAATATCCCACTGAGACAAATGCTTGTCGTCAGTTCGCGGTTCGGTGGGCTGGGGGCGCTTGCAGTACTAAATGCGACTGATTACTCAGAATTTGATTCTACAACAATGCAATTACTTTTTCATCTCGTGTTTCTCACATCCCGATATTCTCCTTTTAAACTCTGATTACCCTCTTTTCCTCTTATCATTATTCTTACCACTTATTCGGCTGATTTTAATAACTAATTTAATAATAAAGGGGGAGGGGAGGGGGAGGAGGAGGAGGGAGGAAGCAGAGGAGGAAGATGAGGGGAAGGGGGAGGAGAGGGAGGGTAGGAGGAGGAAGAGGGAGGGTAGGAGGAGGAAGAGGGAGATAGGAGGAGGAAGAGGTGGATAGGAGGTAGAAGATGAGGAGGAGGAGGAGGAGGAGATGAGGAGGAGTAGGAGAGGGAGAGTAGTAATAGGAGGAAGTAGATTGGAGAAGAAGAAGAAGAAGAAGAAGAAGAAGGAGAGGGTGGGTAGGAGGAGGGGAGAGTGGGTAGAAGTAGGAGAGGGTGGGTAGGAGGAGGAGGAGGAGGAGGAGGAGGAGGAGGAGGAGGAGGAGGAGGAGGAGGAGGAGGAGAAGGAAAATGTGAGGAGGAGGAGGAGGAGGAGAAGGAGGGTAGATGGAAAAGGAGGGAGATAAGAGAAGGAAAAGAAGGAGAAGAAGAAGAAAAAGAAGAAGAAGGAAAAATAGGAGGAGGAGGAGAAGAAGAAGGAAGAGTAGAAGCAGGAGGAGGAGGACAAAGAGGAGGGTGAGGAGGAGGAGAAGGTGGATTATAAATAGCTGTAGGAGTAAGAGTAGTATGTTTATGATTATCATAATCAACATTACTACAATAATAATAATTATTATTATTATCAGTTTTATTATTACTATCATTAATATGATGATTAATGGCTGATAGTAATAACTGGTGGTGATGATTAATTGAAGACTGATGATAATAATGATAATCATCATCATCGTCATAATAATACAAAAAACAAATACTCACAATATTAATACTAATTAAAGTCATTATCAATATAATTTCTCACTTAACAAAAGTTCCCTCTAATTGGCAATGTCCATGATCATAATAACCATAATTACCAAGAGATAAAAAAGCAGAGCGTAAAATTTTAAAAAGCGAAGAGACCTGATTCCCAAATTTCTAGAGTAACCCATTTGCTTCCTACATTAAAAGGTTCGAATAAAAATTTAAGGTTCAATTTTCCAACAAAGTGAAGGCACGATAAAATATTTTCCTTCATTTCCCTTATCATTTCAGAATAGTTATTCATTCCCTTCTTTCCAAGGCTTTTCCCGGATGTGTGATTTAACATGACGAGACAGCGTGGCAGACAGTTGGTCGCCATGAATATATAAGTGGATGAGTCTTCAGATTTCCCTGTCAGGAACATTGTTTCTTAGTGTAGCCGGTCGGAGCAACAAACAAACAAACACGTAAACGTACACAATGCACATAATACCAATGAATAAAAGAAGGATGAAGAAAAGACCCTGGCACAACCGAGACACAAACTGGAGTATTTCGATTAATCATCCAATTATTTACGCCACGAAAGTTCACAAAGAGTTGATAAAACCAGCGCAGGAAGGGGCGGGGCGTAAGTCGTCGCTGCTATTGTTTGATGCAGAAAAAAGTTTCGGAAGTTGCGGTAGAATTAATTAAACTAAGTAGACTCTTCGGTGGAGTTCCGGAACAGAACGCTTCACGTTCTGTTATTACCACTGCCGCCGACCTCTCACAGGCACGTTTATGTACGTGTTCCCGCGCGTGTACGTGGTACCAGGAGGGAGAGAGAGGCGGGACCAGTTGCGACATATAAAGAATAAGAATGACAGAGAGAGACAGAAAGTATTACTGATCATGCCACAAAGGCGCGAATCAAATATCCAAAACCGATTCCGACACACCAAATAAATGTCCTCCTGCAAGTAACTAACGATGGAAATCCATTGCGGAGGCATCAGTTTCGAACCCAAACTAAGAACTACTGGGCATATTTGTCTCTCTCACGACCACGTCGCTCCTCTGTCCTCCCCACTTGTGCTCCCTTCCTTCGTCATCTGGGCCCCTCTCCCTGACCCTCCGCTACTCCTTCCTTCCCTCCGCTCTTCCTCCCCCTCCTCTCTGTCTCGCGGACCGTCCCCTAGTGAGCGAAAGGACACTTCAGGAGGCTTCATGATGCTTGTAATTGGTCACGTGCCCGGCGAAGCGTCACGGAGACCAGCGTATATTACGTGATGGAGCGTTGCTATCCCGCCCTTGCCTCATCATGTGTGCCTGACCCTCCTTCACCCATTGTTAACTCGATTATTTTTATTCCAATTACAACCAGGTAAAAATGTCTTCAAAAAAACTATTGTCATTTTTCTTATGAAGTTCGTGATGATCAGGTTTATCATCCCACTTCCCCCCCTCCCCTTGCCTATCAGCTATCAGAGAATGGAGAGCGAAGTGGGAGAGGGAAGGGAAGAGGGATCCATCTAGGCTAGGAGGGATGCAGTAGGTAAAGTGTGCGCCGCAGAATAGACGGAGAGTGGAATAGGCTGATGGAAGGGACTGAAATCGGAGGATGGAACGGGCGGATGGAGGGGACTGAAGTCTAGACCAGGATTGATGAGGATGGGCGTGTTTGGCTGTACTGAATGAGCCTGAATTGCGACCGCCGAGGGGGGTTTGGGCTAAAAGCGTGCCACGGACAAATATTCATCACGTCATGAAGAAATCCAAGAGCATAAAAGAAAGGGATGGGAGTAAAAGGAAGGAGAGGGATAGATAAATTTACAGACAAATAGACTAGGCACAGTGAATGGATATTACGCGCGCGCACGCACGCACGCACGCACGCACGCACACACACTCGCACGCATTGAAAGAGCAGAAGAGAGAGAGAGGAGAGAGAGAGGAGAGAGAGGAGAGAGAGAGGAGAGAGAGGAGAGAGAGAGGAGAGAGAGGAGAGAGAGGAGAGAGAGAGAGAGAGAGAGAGAGAGAGAGAGAGAGAGAGAGAGAGAGAGAGAGAGAGAGAGAGAGAGAGAGAGAGAGAGAGAGAGAGAGAGAGAGAGAGAGAGAGAGAGAAAGAGAGAGAGAAAGAGAGAGAGAAAGAGAGAGAGAAAGAGAAAGAGAAAGAGAGAGAGAGAAAGAGAAAGAGAGAGAGAGAAAGAGAGAGAGGGGGGGAGAAAGAGAACGAGGTGGAGAGAGAGAGAGAGAGTTAAAGAGATGGAGAGAGAGAGAGAGAGAGAGAGAGAGAGAGAGAGAGAGAGAGAGAGAGAGAGAGAGAGAGAGAGAGAGAGAGAGAGAGAGAGAGAGAGAGAGAGAGAGAGAGAGAGACGAAGTGCATGGAAGATACGAGGAACAAATAAAGGACGGAGGGGGGAAGAGAGAAAGCGGGAGTGTGCAACAACAAGTGTCACGATGCAGACGACACGTCCTAAGGCGACAGGTTAATGGAATGATGTTAAAGGGGAGATGCAGGTGTTGATAAATCCTCCCCTCCCCCCCTACCCCACCTCTCCTTGGCCGTCGATCCTACAGGAATACGGTCGCGTCGAACATAAGCTCGCTGGCAGCGTTCGGCTGTACGTATTTGTCGCAAAGGCAGATTGGGAGAATGAGCTTCTTCGCCGCGAGAGGCACAGGCTTATACAACTCATCCTAAGATACCGCATGAGTGAGTGTGCCTTGCGTGGGAGGACCGCACGGGCGGGTCCCATGCGCCTGGGTCGAGGGGAGGAGGGCGTCGCGCTTCCGAGGGGAAGAGGTAGGAGTGCATAAGGGGAGAAGTGGATGCCATGCACGAGGCGAGAGGGGAGAAACTGCCACGTGTCTTAGGGGAAGGGAATCAGGACAGCACGTTTGTGAGGGGAACTGGAGTAGTTGGCTGCACCAATCACACGAAGGGAGAGGATTCTGTCGTATGTCAGAAAAAGGAAGGGGACATTTCAGAGCGTATACGAAGGGGTGGGTGGGGTGAGGGAGCCAGGGGACAGGAAGCGGTTCCGTAATCCTGAGACCTTTTCTTCTTTAAAAAAAGGCATATACAGCATAATCCATCTCTACTACATCTGTCCACCACAAAGGCAATATGATTTAAGGTGAGCAGAAGGACGGAGATAATAGTAAGAAAGGGTTCGGCAAAAACTAGGTTGAAAGGGAAGTTTGAGAAATCGAACACTAATAATCAGTGCAGCATGAATAAGCAGATGATACGGATACATGGATAAATACTATTAGGGTTTTATCACAAACAAAATATACAAACATATTAACCGAAGCTGTTTTACATTAATATACACGTCTCTAGGAGAATTAAATAAATAGGTCTCTCAAGCGTCATACATCAGCAAGTCGTTTTGCTCTTTTTTATACGTTTGGATGATAATGTCATAATGGCGATCAAAGACAGAACACCATAAACAAAAAATAATTAACACCTTCTTCTTGCCCTTCATCGCACAGTGGTTACTGAGTATGCGGTAAATGTCTACAAGTGTGGCTTTGTTTATGGCTTCGGTAATATCACGTCCACATCTCAGCCTGAATCAGCAATTACCTATAACTATGATTATGTCCGTATATGTGTCGAGCGTGTAATACCGGACAGTTCTTTTTTCGAACACCTATGATGTTAGGGTACAAAACAAGATCATTCTGCTTGCGGACCAAACATACAAAAACACGATAAGCATTGCATTTAATTGTCCTCAAGACAATTGTACAAATGTAGATAACAACAATTACAGGCCTGGTTTGCACAGCGTGGGAAACGACATGGGGTGTCCCGAGGTGCGTGTCCGGAGGGCGTGGCCAACGGCACTATTACAAGGCACAGCGACATCCCTCCTTGCAATCACAATTATAATAACACACACAACTCAAATTCGCTCTAATTCTTGATGAAAAGTGGCGTGTTAGCTAACCTGGAGACTGATATCGCACACTCGAAAACAGAAATGTAAACGAGGCACACATAGCAATATCAACATTGAAATGAGAAATGTCATGTAACACGATGGTAAACCAAGGAGAGGAAATAGGAGTTCCCGAACGCACCTGCATCTAAGTTGAGAGTGAGGGCGCGACGCCTTAAACGAGGTTAGGCGGTAACGTGGCGGATAAAGGCGAGGGATCACACCTCGTCCCTTCCTCGTGGGATTAAATCTTAGATCACGACCAGCCAACAGTCTTACATGGCAGCTCGGGATTAAGACTCGCTCGGGGTTACTTGGGGGCATTACGACTTGAATAAAGCGAGTTAGGAGCGCACCGTCCCGCAAGAGGGGGAGCCTGTGGGAGTGCGGGAAGAGGGGAGGAAGGAGGAGGGAGAGAGAGGGGAAGCTAACCACGAGAAACGAGTGATGCGTCGGTTGGATATCAGATTTTATTATGACACCGCCAATAACAAGCGTAAAAGCCTAATCCCAACAGAATGCCCCTGGGATGGAGAGGGGAGAGGGCCGCGGGAAGGAACGGGGCGGCGATGGAGCAGAGTGACATAACATCTTCGTCACCGTTAACACTGTTAATGTCAACGTCACCACGCCACAATATTGAATTAACCTGGCGACAAGGTGGGGACGGCAGGGAGTTCGGGGAGGTTGAAGGGAGGATCTAGGGAGGGACGAAGGGAGAGGGAGGGAAGGAGGAGAAGGAATGTGAGTGAGAGAGTTAGTTAGTGAGAGAGTGAATGAATGAATGAGTGAGTGAGTGAGTAAATGAGTGAGAAGGAGGGAGAGAGGGAGGGAGGGAGGGAGGGAGGGAGGGAGGGGGAGGGGGAGAGGGAGAGGGAGAGAGAGAGAAAGAGAGAGAGAGAGAGAGAGAGAGAGAGAGAGAGAGAGAGAGAGAGAGAGAGAGAGAGAGAGAGAGAGAGAGAGAGAGAGAGAGAGAGAGAGAGAGAGAGAGAGAGAGAGAGAGAGAGAGAGAGAGAGAGAGAGAGAGAGAGAGAAGACAGCGGATCACTGTCTCGGGCGTCCGTCACATTCGGCCCGCCGCCATTCACGAGGGCCGCACGTGGATCGTACGGCTGAATGACACGAATGAGTCAATTCTGCACAGTAGCGTCAGTCATGGCACTTCGCCCCGTTACGAAATGATAATCACAAGAGAACAACGAAATCACACATTTAAACAATAACAAGATACCGGAATAACTGAAGAAAATGCAAATCTAAAAATGAAACAAAAATGACCGATTGGTCAACCCTACTCTCCCCACCCACCTTGGTCATCTTGAGACAACATTATTAAGTAAAGTTTACCTCTGAATTAACCGTTTCTCCTTCGATGATTGATTGGACGTTAAAATTAAAGAATGTATGTGTTTGTGTGTGGTTATAGACTGTATGTATATATTCGTATAACTTTTTTATCTGCCTCATCTTTCTTTATATATAAATACAAGCATATAAAAACAAACACAAACACAAACAGAAACACACACACACACACACACAAGAGGACATAAATCAGTCCCTGCCTTTATGTATGAGTATAAAGATACCTAATTAAGATTATAAAGATAATTATAGTGCGCGAACGCGCTTTAGAGTTAACTTAATGCATTTTGGATAAATCAATGCGTTAGACCCAAACCGCTAAAATCCTGCATGCTAAATGGGCGATTAAATATTTTATGAATAAATGTGTTTGCTTC
>BOPN01002306.1:40000-42500 GCA_017312705.2 Penaeus japonicus | reverse complement strand
TCATAACGGAACAATAGATAGAGGATATAGATAGAGGATATATGGCGTCTTAGAATCCTAATAAATGAAGGAGGGGGAAGCGGATAATAGAAGATGATTGGAACAAAAGGAACTCTTTCGTCAAAACAAAGGAGGGGGGGGGGGGCAGACAAACAAAAATATTCAAAAGTCGATTTCCCTAGTAAAGAGGATAAAAAAGAGAAAAGTCGCTCCATGCATTGAAGAAAATGAAGTAGGAAAAAAACGTTGAAGACATTAATGCAATAAAAAAGGGACAGACACTCCATTACTTGTTCACTTCTTTATGGACCTTACAATTGGCTATACTAATACGGTTCCACTGAACAATTTTCCTTATGAAAGGCATGCTCACCTAAGGGTAAATCATCAAGCCCAAATACGGTGAACTGGAGCCGCGTACGCATGTGAATAATTAATAAAACTCTAAGGTCAAAAACCCACGTTTCACTACACATCCTGCGGGAAGTTTAATGACTTGTCTTAATATTTGGAATCAAAAAGATTAATCGCATCAGATGTACATTGATATCGGCTATTTATCATAAATTAGAATACTCAGATTTTAAAAATCTAACACCACTGGCATCGTAATATTAGCATAATGATAAACAGAAAATTGAATAGAGGTCCCGACAGCCAGAGAAATAAAATGTCAGTTACAGAAATGCTGTGGGCAGCTGACAGAGACAAGTTGTGCAGCACGACAGCTGAAGCCAAAACATCGGCCACAGCGGATGGAAACCACACCATTCGAAATACGAGAGGCAAGAAAACCAACGAGAGAGCCTGCTGGGAAGGCGGGAGGTTGACATACACACGCGGCACAATAGATGAGGTTCGTCTACAAGGACGTTCTCCTGGAAAACGCCACCCTCTCTCCGTCCCCTTCCCTGGCGAACCACACCACCCTCTCTCGTCTTCCCTTCCTTAACTCTCTCCACCTGCTGCTCCCTCACACCCTCATTCTTCCACCCCTCCCCTGACCCAATCCTAACAGCCCATCTAAATTATTCAGGCCAATGTGCTAAACATATTCTGCATCGATTATCCAGGGGTAAGTGCGAGCGCTGTGGTATGCATGTACTTCAGTGCCAATAGTCGATCCATACAGGCCGGTTCATGCCATGTTATGCACATGAACAAGGCATAAATAGGGAAGTATTAAAAATAATTAAACGCAGGCAGTCAGGCACAGGCATAGGCGGGCGCGCGCGTACGCACGCACGCACACACTATTGTTTAATACCCTGTGCCTGCTGCACTACATAATTCCGTTACAATATCCACGAGCCGATGCAGTGAACTAAGAGCAGATCATTCTATACACGTGCGCTTTACATTTTAAAATATGCGCTTGTTAGTAGAAGGAAAGCAGAAAAAAAGACGAGATGATGTAAATACTATCACCTGAACCCGATATGATAGAACCCAACATGTTGAAGAGATAAAACACAGAAATTATTTCAATAACCTCAACTACTAATATGTCTAATAATATTTTTACATTCAATAACCAAAACTGCACTCTTTCCATTTAATCAGAGCCATGTGAAATAAAAATATGACGAAGGCTGTTTATTTCGGGTCGAATTTGCACTTATGTAAAATTATGTATTTCTCTGTATGTCTCAGTTTTCCCCTTATCACACTCATCCACACACTTATTCACTCTCTCACTATCTCTCCCAAACAGATACAGGCATTCTCATGTCCATTCTTAAATTCACACTCAAACAAACACACACTCACACTTATTCACTCATCACTCACTCACTCTCTCTCACTCTCACACTCACACTCACTCTCTCTCTCATACACTCATAAAGGGATACTTTCTACATCACATTTATTCCACAAGCACAAGATCCATCCCACAGGATCCCACTCCTCCTCTCTCTCAACCTCCTTCACTCGAACGAAAAAGGGGGAGAATTCCTTCCAAGCTCCGTGACAGTTCCTCCGTGTCGTATCTCCCGCATCCGGGCATCTAATTAGCCATGTCTAAACGCATCACTGACTCTACGACAGCCTCACGCAAAGAACTTGGCATGACTAAACCCGAGCGTGGGGAGGAAGCCGGGGGGTTGTGGCCAGCGAGGAGAGCTGTGGTGGGTGTGGGGAAGGGGGGGGGGGTAGTGGCCTTAAGGGAGAGGAGAGCGCGGACGCTGCTAGAGCAAGAGTGACGGGGGATTTCGGGCGATGAGACGAGAAAATAGTGGTATGGTGAAGGGATGGACTATGGAGTGGTGGATCTGTTGAAATCAATCGCTCATCACCAACGCTCTGAATACTGCTCTCATGCACTTACAAATATGTTCAACGCCATGGTATACTCTATGCAAGATTCTGGATATTATCATAGAGATGCCCATATGCATAAAGAATTACAAATAAATGACAAGGACAGAGCAGAATTGGGAACCTGTCAAGAAGGTAAGAGGCAGAAAACAAAGACATCAAAATATTAGACATCAACAAG
>BOPN01002306.1:20000-25000 GCA_017312705.2 Penaeus japonicus | reverse complement strand
TTTTCACCATGCCAGGCCCCATTCCTCTCTCTCTCGACGGAGGGAGGGAGGGAGGGAGGGAAGGAGAGAGAAAATGAGGGAGAGGACTGAGTTCTAGATATCTTCCATATCACAAGAAAAATATCATGACGAAGTTCTTCATGCATTCAAATACATCCCCTGAAGAGTTTAATGCAGCGCGCCGTTGCGATGAAAGGCAGTGGAGTAGGAGGAGCAAGACAAGAAAAAAAATGAAAAGAAGAGAAATGGAAACCGACGGAGAAGGAGCCTGGGCCACAAGGAGAATCGGGGTGAAGAGTACACAGAGGAAGGACCGCGTTACGAGGCCGCAAAAGATTCGAGAGCATCAGCGACACAATAGCCCGAGTGCATTACGAGCCTCGGCGTGTACTCCGGCGCAACGTCCAGGAGACTTAGTCGACCTGTGAGCACCCGCGCCAGCCATCACAGTGCGTGTAAAATTTGCATAGCGCAGCATGCTATCGCCGTCTCTGCTGTCGTGAGTGGCAAATGGCACTCCGCCCCTCCCCCCTCCCCCGTTCTGACACTGGTCTCTCTCTCTTTTTTTAACTTGTATATTCTTTATTTTGTTCTACCGTTCTTTTGGCCCTTTAATACTGTTCTGTTTTTTATCCACTCATTCCTTGAATTTCTATCGTTATTCGCCCATGCCTTCCTTCCACCTCCTCACCCCCTCTCCTTCCCGCAACCCCCTCCATACTTCTCATCGCGGATAACCTCACTCAACTTGTGCAACAGCGAGGGGTAAAGTTTAGCATCTCCGGCACCCAATTTGAAAGTCTTATGAGAGATCCGGGGCCGAAATGCGGCGGGTAGAAGGGATACTGGCTAAGAAGGAGAACGAGGGAGGAAGGGAGGCAATGCTAAGGAAGGAGAGAGGGAGACATGGAGAGAGATGGGGGTAGAGAGAGAGAGAGAGAGAGAGAGAGAGAGAGAGAGAGAGAGAGAGAGAGAGAGAGAGAGAGAGAGAGAGAGAGAGAGAGAGAGAGAGAGAGAATGAAATTAGAAAATTCTTTAGAATACACGAAAATAATTTCAAATCCTTCCTGATAAGGAATTTATTCGCCTCAATAATTCCCGTTAAAAGTTCATGGAAACAATCCTAAGATTTTAAAAAATAATGGCAACAATGGCAACACCACCTCTAACTAACTCCATAATCAAAAACAATCTCTTCCACATCATTACTTAAATGTTATCATCTGAATCACTTAACACTTTTACGTTAAAACACCAGCTCCCAATCTTAACATATTTGCAACTTGACTTCTCTAATCCATGTGATAGGTAGACCAAGAGAAAATACTTCTTCGTACATTTAAAATGCCTACATTCATATACACAAACGAACACACACACACACACACACACACACACACACACACACACAAACACACACACACACACACACACTTAAAGAAAGAAAGAAAAAACAAACAAACTTTGAAAAAGCTCTCCGGCTATCTCCAGTGTTTTGATTTTTGGGAGAGAAACTGTCGGCCCAAGGTAATAGGTAATATGAGGGGAAAATGACTTTGGATAATATTGTTGGCGGTCGACCACGGAGCGGTGTCTTGTTACTGTGTCCGTGGCAGTTGTTGTTGTTCTTGCTGTTGGTGATGGTGATAGAGGTGGTGGAAATATACCGTTGGAAGTCCGGGTTGTGATGGAGTTAATGTGGGGGTGGGGGTTAAGGTGGGTGTGAAGGTATGAGTTGAGGTAGAGGCATGGGTAGAGGAAGTGACGGTGGTTGTGTTACTTCTGGTGAGGGCAGTTGCTGTGGTGGCGGCAATGGAGCTGTTTGGTCGTGGCTGATGTACAGAGAAAGGTTTGGAAGAACTTTGGTCAACCCATGTGGTAGAGACTAAAATAGCGGTGGCGGCTGAACTTAAGTATTGTGTGACCGATGGCGGTGCAAGTATATGACAGCAATAGTGTGATGTAATGGAGCTGGTCATTATGATTCAATAAGGGACTTCCTCCACGAAGAGGATATTTTTACCCAAATAATAGGGTGTGATTATTAGGATACGTCTCGCTTATTGCATGTGCCGAAAAATACGCCGATTCCATCGTCAACTTGTATAGTCATAATGACGATGAAAAAAAAACCGTAGACACCCGAATAACAAAATTCCTTCAAAAATACCTAGACCATAGTAATAATCACAGACACCGCCTACACTCAACTATTTAACACAAATCTATTTCTTTCGGGATTCGCCTTTGCCACTATGAATTAAAGATGGAACACGCGCATCGTCTTATTAAATCAATGTACAACCAAATCCGATTTCTGATTTATTGAATGGATATTTCAAGCACCGTGATGTCATGTTCATAGTTTTTAAAATATTAGAAGAAAAGAAACTTGATTCACGTGGAGATAAACTTATAAAATAACATAGGACGTTAGTATTCTTTTCGATAATTATCCCGGTGTCGTGCAAGTAACATAAAAAAGAGGAAGAGAGAAAGGGGAAAGGGGAACAGAGAAAGAGAAAGGGAGAAAGGGAGAGAGAGACAGACAGACAGAGAGAGAAAGAGAGAGAGAAAGAGAGAATGAGAGAGAGAGAGAGCGAGAGAGATGAAAGCCAACCGAAATTTAGTTTAGTGGCCCTTTGACTCGAACCAAATCGACAATGAGTGGCGTTGGAATACGCGTTGAAACCAGTGCAAGTCCCACCTGTAAAAGTCAAAATTGCTCTCCAGTGAGCATTTCGGATAACGCCGGCTTGATACCGATAAACATAAAACGAAAGGAGGTTTTAAACATCCCCCCCCCCACCTCCAACCGCGCGAGGTGTGAGGACGGCGATCTTCCAATATGGCCCGAGGAAATTTTCACAGTCTTAACCCGATTGGTGGAAAGTTATAAAATCCCAGAGCAGCCGAGGGTAGCGTAAGCGGAGATGACAGCGATGAAGGAGGGGAGAGGGGGGGAGAGGTGAGAATCGGGAGAGAGAGGAGAGGAGGGAGAGGAGAGAGCAGAGGAGAGAAGGTAGAGGTAGAGGGAGAGAGAAAGGATACAGCCTGCAAGAATACTGGTGGGGTTGAGGATGGCGATAACCCAGAAAAAAACCCAAAGAATGGAAGCAGAAGACCATTACAAAGCGAGAGGAAATAAGAATAATGACAAAAGTCCGAATCAAGGTTAGGTGTGAATATGAAATCAAGGTTAGGTATCTACATAATACAAGTCCTGAGAGATGAGATTACATATATATATATATATATATATATATATATATATATATATATATATATATATATATATATATATATATGTCTGATTTACAACTGCTCGTCGACCTATCACATTCATATTTTCGTTCGGCATATGGGAACTGTAATTACATTTTCTTATTTATAACATCGATATCGCGTGTATAATGAGAACATGGGAATTATGTTCTTGTATTTCCACTAAATACCAAGGCAAAGCCGCGAATGATAGGCGTACCGTGTAATAATTTGACTTAATACCTTATAGTAGCCAAGTATATCAACGGAATTCTGTGATGGGATTTCATGGATCAATTACGTATCCATATTTAACGCTTTTACCCAGACAGGGTACAGAAGGACTGTGTGGCATCGTCACATGAACCATCTCGTCTGTAACGGTATCATTGTGTCGTCCTATGAACCGTCTCACGGCACGAAATACTGACGACAGTTCTGTTATCAATTCCGAACGGAGGAATCAGGGCATCGTCCGCAACATATGTGGCAATTACCGCCAGTCACTTCCCATTTTCGCTTAAACATGTGTAGCCGTAGCTCAGCCCACTCACCACCATCCCAATCGCGCTGCGGATCTGGCCATCTGCGAGCAAATCGTTCGGTGAACAAAGGGCGGTGGCAACCGGACGTAGTCGAGGCTTTCCGGCGAATAAAACATTCAGAGGGATCGATGCGGTTGCGTTCCTAAATCAACCCGCGAGAAGGTAATCACGATGCATTAGAAACGACAAAAATCGCGAAGCCACCGCGGGAAATCCATACCATCTGATCGAACAAGGATTTTTTCCGAGCCTCGCGCAGTTCCCCGTCAGACGTCCACCGCCTCCTCCTCACGCGGCGTTCGATCCGCTTTGGCGGCGTTGGAGACAATAATTTCACCGAAAGCGTTTTTTCTATCTTGAGAAGCTTATGTGGCCCTTAACGCTTTCAACGCCTATCGCAAACTAAAACAAAGACCAATGGACAGATGGTCGTTCGAAGGGGCGAAGGATAAAACGACCTACGCCGCCTGGGATGACCAAGCATCGGCTTCTAATTGGTTGGGTCTCTATCTTCCTCTTACGCTTTTATCCTTTTCTTCTCCATTCCCTGTTCCGCCAACCCCCAAGACACACATCTCTTCCACGTTGTTCCCTCATTCTTGCTTTCATACATCACTTCCTTTTTCCCTCGCAATTCTTTTTCTCTCCCCTCACCGATCTTCCTAACTTCTCCCTCTCCTTCCTCCTTCATTCCTTTGTGTTCCCTCCACGGCAACACTTAGTCTTTCGCCTCCATTTCCGCTCACACTTCCTCTCCCCCCTTCGCCTCCCCGTGCCAACACCTGCTCTGTCATCCACTTAAGATGTCGCTGAGCTATTAAATATTCAATCTGAGAATTATGGGGACAATTACCTTTCAATATTTTTATATTTTTCCTCCTCTTTTACCCGTTACCCTTCTTGTATTGTATGCATGTGACTATGTATTTGTGTTTTTTTGTTGATGAGCTGTTTTCCTGTTGTTTTTTTTTCTTCACTCTCTCTCTCTCTCTCTCTCTCTCTCTCTCTCTCTCTCTCTCTCTCTCTCTCTCTCTCTCTTTCACACATAGACATACAGCTACTAAAATTAATCATATCCCTAATTATAAGAATTTAATCCGTCTAAAACTTCCATCAAAAAGCCCCCCCCCCACTCCGTCTCTCTTTCTCTCTCTCTCTCTCTCTCTCTCTCTCTCTCTCTCTCTCTCTCTC
>BOPN01002306.1:0-2500 GCA_017312705.2 Penaeus japonicus | reverse complement strand
TCCATCTAAAGGAGTGCCGCATTCGCCGAAGGGAGTGCCACAACAAACAAACGTTATAGAGAAACAACCAAATTAAAAAAAGATGCCTGTAAGACGGGCGTTGTACAAATTGTCTCGTGGGAATACATACATCTGGCAGCGCTGTCGTCGACCTCACGCCAAAAGAAACATACAGTCGAGTACAAAAAAAAAATAGAGACACTTTCTCACAAAAACTTTGACTTAACAACCATATTTAAGTTCTAACTTTTCGTAGAGTTTCCGAGTTTGCAAACGAATGTCACCTTGGCAAGGATGCAAGAGCTCGAGTGAGGACACGGAAGAAAGGAATAACTGTTAGAGGACATATAAAGAGAAGCCACAAAGAGAAAAAAAAGTGTAAAAAGGATATACAGAATGGCGAAGATGGTGACTGTAAAAGTAACACCAACAATAACACTGATGATAATAACAATAATAATAATATTAATGAAACAAAAACAATTCCCGCGGAAAACAATAATGATCATCATCCCTATCACAACGATATAAAATATAGCCAAGCTAATCAAAATTTCATACAACAATAACCACCAACAAAAACCACAACCACCTCAGCCCATGAGAGAAAAAGCCACAGATCAAAACCAGCCACTGGAAAGACATCAAACATTACACGCTAAACTTTAGATCAAACAAGACATTAGAGAGACGTTCCCTTGGCCTCGAGAAACAGCGGCGGCTCGAAGAGAGAGTGAAGAGGGAAAAAGAGGAAAGGGAGAGAGGCTAGTGGGGGATTAGGGTAAGTGGAAAGGGGGAGGGGAAAAGGAGAAAGGGGGAAGTGGGAGAGAGGTGGAAGGAGGAGAAAGAGTGAGGGGAAGGGGAAAGAGGAAAAGGGGGCGGGGAGAAAGAAAAGGGGATGTATGAAAAGTGGAAGGGGGACTGGAGAGAAGGTAGGAACAGAGGGTAGAGGAGTACCCATTGTCTCGAAAATAGCGTAAGGCCACCACACCTTCATTCCCCCTGTCTAGTGTGTGAAACTGCGATTTCACTTCTGCCGCCCTCTATCTTTACCTCCGTCGGGGGAAAGGATATGCTTTAGACCACGTTAAATTACTCATTCATTACTGTTTCATATATGGGTGTGTGTGTGTGTGTGTATGTGTGTGTGTGTGTATGCGCTTCTCATATCTTGAAATGACGCCATAAACCAACGCTAATGATAAAGAAATGATGTGGGGAAGGGTAGAAGATGTCGTGGTTTTGACGGAGAGAGAGGGAGAGAAACAAAGAGAGACAAGGGCAGAAGAAAAAAGGATTGAGAGGGAGAGGGAGAGAAGGGGAAAAGAAATGGAGGGAGGTAGGAAATGAGTTGTTGGGGTAGAGAGAGGGAGAGGGAGAGAGAGAGAGAGAGAGAGAGAGAGAGAGAGAGAGAGAGAGAGAGAGAGAGAGAGAGAGAGAGAGAAAGAAAGAAAGAGGAGAGGCAAATAATAGATCTGGATTACGAAAGCTTGAACTATAAACTGCACGCGAGGAATCTCCAGAGACATTGAACTTTTGACTGAATTCACCCAGCTTTGTGCGCGCCATCTAGTATTTGAAGTTAACACTTGTGGTGTTTATAAATATACTGCAATAATGCAGATTTATATATCATAAGAGATCTAGTAGGGCTTGTGTAAAATAAACTCGAAGGCTGTTTTAACCTCTTCCTTAAACGGTTGTGATAATTTGGATATTCTCTTTATTAATTTAATTTTATAACCGATCATTTAGGCTCTATGCCTTTTATACCAGCTACCAAAGGCTAATGTCCCTTCCAAAATTTGATCCATAAATTTAGACAACCAAATCCAAAACATCACTACAACAAGACGAAGTATGGAAACCAAAGCACTTTTTAGTGTGAAAAGAAAATAGAGTAACTGACAAGAAAAGAATTACGTTAAAAAACAGAAATAAAGTCACAGGAACGCAAAGAAAGACAAACGAAAACAGAAAAAGGGAATAGGAAGAGAGGAACGCCAAAGTAACCGACCCCCCCCCCCCCCAAAAAAAAAAAAAAAAGTATTACGATGAAAATAGAAAAGAAGTCAGATGAAAGAAAGAAAGAAAAAAAAAAACGAATGTGAAAAGGGCAAAAGAAAAAGAGGAACGCCGGACCAGAGAGAGGACTCGAGGTCATCAGAGCAGCCAGCCCCCAGTGCCCACTACGCCCATAGTGAACAAGAGCCCCGGCACGGCCTGAACCGAAGTTCGAGGGCAGCAAAACGCCTCCCAAAGTATCGTGTTACGGCGTGGCTAGTGGAAGTTGCGGGGGTGGGGGGAAGGAGGGAGGGGGGGAGGGACTGTGAAGGATGGAGAGGGGAGGGGAGGGTAGGGATGTTAGAGAGAGGGGAGGGGAGGGGTATTAGTGAGAGGGGAGAGGAGGGGGTATTAGTAAGAGGGAGGAGGGGGTATTAGTGAGAGGGTGGGGGTATTCGTGAGGGGTCTAGTGTGTTCAGTTGCGCAACGAGCCAGC
>BOPN01002305.1:196950-199450 GCA_017312705.2 Penaeus japonicus | reverse complement strand
TGGAGGAGGTGGAGAGGAGGGGTGAGGGTGGAGGAGATGGTGAAGAGGTGGACGGGTTGATGGTGGAGGAGGTGGAGAGGATGGGGTGGGGTTGGGGGTGGAGGAGAGGTGGAGAGGAGGGGGTAGGGGTATAGTGGAAGTGGATAGGTGGGAGTAAAGGTGGAGGAGGTGGATAGGAAGGAGTGGTACTAAAGGAGGTGGATAGGAGGGTGAAGTAGGTGGAGAGGAGGAGTTGGAATGAAGGAGAAGAAACGAAGGGAAGGTCGGAAAAGGTGGAGAAAAAGGGGTGGAGAGAAAGGGCTGGGGTGGAAGAGGAACAGAGGAGGTGAGGGTGAATGAGGAGGACAGGATGGGGGGGAGGGGTAGTGGCGAGCAGCAAGTGGAGGTGGAGGTAAAGGAGAAAGTGGAGGTGGAGCCGGAGGTTCGATGAAGAAGTGGAAACGAAAAAGAGAGATAAAGGTAGAAGTGGATGAGGAAATAGAATTGATTTGGGTGGAGGTCGAAGCAGATGCAAAATCTTGATAGAAGTGGAAGCGAAAATGGATGTGGAGGTCGAAGTGGAAGTGGAAGCAAAAAGAAGAGGTAAAGGTGGAATAAAAAGTATAGATATTGGTGGAAGTGGAAGGGCTAAAGTGGAAGTTAAAGATGTCGAAGTGGATGTATAGATGGATGCAGAGGTGGTGGCAAAAGTAGAGGTGGAAATCCAAATCAAAATAGAAGTAAAGAGAAACAAAAAACAAAAAAAAACAAAAAATAGAAGAGGAAGAAGAAGAGGAAAAACAAAGGAAAGAAGAGGAGGAAAGGGTGAAAGAGGAAAAGTGCAAAGAGGAAGAAGGGCAAAGCAAAAAACGGAAGGAAAGAAAAGAAGAAAAGAAAGTAAATAGAATGCAGATGAAAGAAGAAGAAAGATAAAAAAAAATAAAATAAAAAGAGGAAGACAAACGAAAATGGAGATAAGACTACAGAGACAAAAAAATGTAAGAAAAGATAAGAAATATGTAAATAATGACAAGGGAAAAGAGCGAGAAAAAAAAATGACGACTAGGATTAGGATACTAAAGAAAGAAGAAAAGGCAGAGAAAAAAGAAAATGATGCTAAGAAAAAAGAAAAATAATAAGATGAGAAAATAAAAGACAACAATGACAAGAAAAAAGGGTAAAAAAGGAAAAATGAAGACAAATGAAAATGAAACTGAAATGAAAAGAATGAAAAAGAAAATATAGGTTAGAATAAGAGAAAAAGAAAAAAGAGCAAAAGAAATAATGAAGAGAAAGACGAAAAAAGATGATGGCAAGAGTAACAGAGAGGAAACAAAAACAAAAACGAACAAAGAAAATGAAGAAACAGAAAGAGAAAGACAAGAGAGAGAGAAGGAGATAGATAGGTAGATAGATAGATAGATAGATAGAGAGAGAGAGAGAGAGAGAGAGAGAGAGAGAGAGAGAGAGAGAGAGAGAGAGAGAGAGAGAGAGAGAGAGAGAGAGAGAGAGAGAGAGAGAGAGAGAGAGAGAGAAAGAGAGAGAGAGAGAGAGAAAGAGAGAGAGAGAGAGAGAGAGAGAGAGAGAGAGAGAGAGAAGAGAGAGAGAGAGAGAGAGAGAGAGAGAGAGAGAGAGAGAGAGAGAGAGAGAGAGAGAGAGAGAGAGAGAGAAAGAGAGAGAGAGAGAGAGAGGGAGAGACAGACAGAGACAGAAGCAGACAAAGACAAACAAATAGACAGAGAGAGACAGAACGCGATAACAAAAACAATAACAAAAGAACGTAAGACGAAAAAAAAGAAGAGAACTGAGTGAATAAGTGAACGAAGAGTAAACGAGGAGCAAGAGGAAGGGTGGAAGAAACCATGATAAAAAGGGGCGTGGCGGATACGAGTCGGAAAAAAATAACGAAAGAGAATCAGAAGAAAGAGAAGGTTAGGAATAGAAGGCGAGAAAAAGACGGAATAGAAGAGGAAGATATAAAGAAATAAACGAAGGAAATAACGAAAGATTGAAATGTTGATGAATAGAATCGAGGAGAATGAGAGAGTAAAGAAAGGGAAATAAGGAAAACAAAACGAAAATATAAAAAGAGAGAGAGAAAAAAAAATGAGGTAATGGTATTGAAACAAGAGTGTTCCAAACAAACAAACAAACCTCTTTCAAAAGACTGAACCTAAATACTTAAGCCAAGTTGCATGACCAACGGGGGTGGGGGTGGGGGGGGGGGGGGGGTAGACCAGTGACCAGGTCAAAGGTCAGGCGGGTAATGGCGATGAAATGTGACCCAGTTTAAGAGAGTGTTGGTGTCGAGGGGGGAGGGGTAAGGGCGGCCAGAGAGGGTGGGGGTGAGGAAGGACGGGGAGGAGAGAGGGAAAGGGAGGGAGGATAGGGGGAGGGGAGGGAGAAAGAGAGGGAGGTGAGAGGGAAAGGGAGAGGGGTGGATAGAGGAAGGGGAGTGGGGAAAGAGAGCGAGGAGGGAGTGGAGGAGGAATAAGGGGAGAGGGTAGGGGGAGTGAGGGGG
>BOPN01002305.1:184450-189450 GCA_017312705.2 Penaeus japonicus | reverse complement strand
TATTATCATTATCATTATCATCATTATCATTATTATTGTTATTAATTACTAATGATTATTGTTGTTTTCTAATGTGTACGTGGAGTGCCATAGTCAGCCCCCAGCCCCCTCGTGTGCCACGTTTAGGAAGCGTGCCCGTGGTTGCCGACCCCTCTGGTAGTATAAGCAGCAGTTGTAGTAGTAATAGTAGTAGTAGTAGAATCATTGTCTTCATCATTGTTACTACGAAAAAAAGAATGATAGTGGTAATAAAAACAGTACCACAACAAAGATAGCCATATTAACACAAGCGAGGACAAAACAGATAGAATATTACAGAGGGAATTATGGGAAGAGCCAATACGATAAAAGTAAATTATTTGATTAGTAATAAGAATAATCATAACCGACATGGAGAGAATAGAAATAACTGAAAATATATGTAATGTGATGATAATGGCGTTAATGAGAATAATGATAATAGTAATGGTAAATATAGATACATACAAACACACAAACACATGTATATATATATGTATATATATATATATATATATATATATATATATATATATATATACATACATATATAAATATATATATATATATATATATATATATATATATATATATATATATATACACATACATACATACATATATATATATATATATCTCTCTCTATATATATATAATATGCATCTATATATATGTACATATATATATACATACTTATTTATCTATTTATTTATATATATTCATATTACACACACACACACACACAAGCACATAAAAGACAGAACCATTAATAACTAACAACAAGAATACAATAGATATGAAGAAAAGGCGAGATGGGAAACCGAAGAGGGGAAGGGGAGGGGGGGGGTCCGCGTCCCAAGCAGGGAGTGACAAATTCGATTGTCTCGCCTCCGTCTCAAGATGTTTCTGCGCCATCCATTTTATTGACAGTATCCGTGTCAAATCTCCCGTGGTCATTAGCAATGCTAAATAATCCGGCCTTGCTCAGCACCTGCCCCGTTGTCCGCCCGCCGCCGTTCGCCACCGCCCGCCGCCCACTGCTTGCCCACCTGGGATTCATGTCGCCTGCCTGCCTGTTCCTTGCCCGCCCATCTCGAGCTGTCACTTGCTCACCCACCACTTAGAGGTCTCCCTGCCTCTCCGTCTTGCCCACCCACCACTTGGAAACCCTCTTCGCCCCCCCACCCCTCCCCCCGCCATCTGCTGCTCGCTGTCTCTATCTTCCTCTTTCGTCTCTTTCTCTCTTTTTCTCCCTCTTTCGTCTCCCTCTTTCGTCTCTTTCTCTCTCTCTCTCTCTCTCTCTCTGTCTCTCTCTCTCTCTCTCTCTCTCTCTCTCTTTCGTCTCTTTCTATCTCTCTCTCCCTCTTTCGTCTCTTTCTAAATCTTTCTCTCCCTTGAAGTTTGCTCTTTATTATCCTCTCTGCTGCTCACTATTTCTCTCCCTCTTTCATCTCTCATTCTCTCTCTATATGTACATCTTTCTCTCGCTTGCTTGTTTGCTCTTTCTCTCCCCTCGGCCGCGTTGCCCGCCATCAAACAGTCCATTACTCCCATTCTCTGTTCAAGCAACGCTAAATCCCCCACCCTGGCTATGCCTTGCTGCCTCGCCTCGCAATGTTTAACTTTCTTGCCGAAGTCTCTCTCACACTTTTTTTTTACTTCTTCTTCTTCTGCTCTCTCTCTCTCTCTCTCTCTCTCTCTCTCTCTCTCTCTTTTTTTTTTTTTTTTTTTTGTGCGGTCTTCGTCGTCGGTGCCTTTAATGGTTAGCTTTTTTTTCACTTTGCCTTTTTTAGACCTTTCTTTGGCACGTTTCTTTTTTTGTTGTCTTCTTCCTTGTGCATATTCATGTTTTTTTTTTTTTTTTTTTTTTTTTACGATTGTTTCACTTTATGGAAATTTCTAAAATTGCGCGTGTCATGTAGGCGAGATTCATTACCGTTAATGACAAGGGTTATTATCACCGTTATTATTTTATGAATGTTAAGTGAATGGGATTGTAATGTTATATATGTATGTTGTTATTTTCTTTTATGACTATGTTTTTTTGTTTTGTTTATCTTTACAGTTTTTTTCTTTTCTTTTATAATTCATCTGTTGTCATTCTAAATTCATATTCACTATTCTCTCTATCAGGATTTAAATACTATGATGTTTATCTTTGCAATCTTTATCATACTAAAAAACAACAACAAAACGTATTCACATAATCACCACTATATTCAATATAATTACCTTCATTATCAAGAGATATCAATAACATCCCTATTGCAATATACATCACCATCTCATCGCTCTCATCACTGCAATATCAACAATACTGCTCCCACAATCAATGCAACAATGCCACAATTTTCACAACCAATATCGTGTCCATTCATACCATTACCAAAAGCCTTATTCCGAAAACCATCTGTTATTATTACCCATTTAACATTACCGCTAAAAGTGACCTCCGCCAGCACGGTGTAATGACTATAATTAGCGAATATCGACCGTTTTGAAGCTCATTAATCTACACAATTGATACCTGGCATGACGTCACGTAAAGGTCACCTTCATCTCATCAACGAATCTCTCTAAGGGTTACGCCTCGGGTATACTTGATGGATGGGTAGAGAGTGAAAAAAGAAGGAAGGAGAGAGAGAGAAAGAGAGAGAGAGAGAGGGAGGGGGGGGGGAGGGAGAGAGAAAGAGAGAGAGAGAGAGAGAGAGAGAGAGAGAGAGAGAGAGAGGGGAGAGAGAGAGAGGGGGGGAGGGGGGGAGGGGGAGAGAGAGAGAGAGAGAGAGAGAGAGAGAGAGAGAGAGAGAGAGAGAGAGAGAGAGAGAGAGAGATTGAGAGGTAGGAGAGAGAGAAAGATAGAGAGATATTGAAAGAGAAATAGAGAAAGAGAGAGAGAGAGAATAAAGGAAGAGAGGCAATCTGCAAGAGAGAGAGAGAGAAAATAAAGGAAGAGAGCCAGTCTGTAAGAGAGAGAGAGAGAGAGAGAGAGAGAGAGAGAGAGAGAGAGAGAGAGAGAGAGAGAGAGAGAGAGAGAGAAAGAGAGAGAGAGATAGATAGATAGATAGATAGATAGATAGATAGAGAGAGAGAGAAAGAGAGAGATTGAAAGAAAGAAAGAGAGAGAGAGAGAGAGAGAGATATTGAAAAAAAGAAAGAGAGAGAGAGAGAGAGAGAGAGAGAGAGAGAGAGAGAGAGAGAGAGAGAGAGAGAAGGGGGGAGGGGAGAGAGAGAATAAATATAACATGAATATTGAAAGATGAAGTAACTGTACAAGGGGAGGGTTCAAAAAAAAAAGAAAAAAAAAGAGGAGGTAGGAAAAGGTAAGATGACCCTAACACTGACAAAAATAAATATATGTTTTTTTATTTTATCATTTTTTTCTCTTTTACATCTTTGCTGTATTGGTTTGTTACTTGTTTCATTATTGGGCTTATTATGTTTCCTGTTCAGTCCGAATATCACGTTGTTCTTTCCATTTTTTTTTCTTTTTATCTATTTTTCCATCCCTCTATATGTTTATCTATAGATTATGATTTTTTTTCAAATATTTCTTTTCTTTTACTTCCTCTTCTTTTTTCTTTTTTCTTCTTCTCTCTCTCGTTCTCTTTTATACTTATTTATACAGCTATTACTCTATCTATCTGTCTATTTGTCATGTTTTTTTTCCCAATTATTCTTTCGGTATTTACTTATCTTCTCCCCATTCCTTTACTTATCTATTCATCTATCCATCGATCTATCCATTAACGATACCTTTTCCCTTACACCTGTCCATCCCCTTCCTCCCTTCCTCCCTATCTCCCCTTCATCCCTTTCTCCCTATCTCCCCTTCATCCTTTCCTCCATTCCTCTTTTTCTCCCTTCCCCCTGTCTCCCTATCTCCCCTTCCTTCCTTCCCCCCTTCTTCCTTTCCTCTCTTCCTCCCTATTTCCCCTTCCTTCCTTCTTCCCTTCCTCCATTCCTCTCTATCTCCCCTTCCTCCTTATCTCCCATTCCTCCATTCCCCCCTTCCTCCCCCCCCTCCTACCCTTCCAAGTCCTCCCATCCTCCCGCGCGCCATCCCCTTCCCCTCTCCCACCCGCCCCCCCTCCTGCCCTCACGCCCATCCCCACCCACCCATCCCCACCCACCCATCCCTACCCGCCCGGGAACTCCGCTGACGAAACGGGTGGGAAATGAAGCCTCGTTGAATGCATCTGAACGCCCATCGGACGACGCGCCTAAACCGCCCGCCACTATACTTTGAGTGATACACGAAGGCAGCCATTTTCCTTCACTTCTTCGGCAGGTGTGTATTACAGCTCACATTCCCGGGGAGAAAACAGGTACTAATAAATACATTATTATTTTTCTTTTTCTATAATCTTTTCTTCTTTTTCTTTTTTTTTTCTTTTTTTTTCCATTTCTTGCCGGCTTCTTATGTTTGCATGATGTTGCATGCCATGACCTGCTTTCGTATGTTTACTGTCCCTATATACGAGAGCGTTCGTATCCCCCGGTTTTCTTCCATTAGTAAATGACCAAAGCCTCGACCGAGCGTTCGGAGGCGCGTGGCAGCGCTGAGAGCCAGAATGGGCCAAGTCTCGCCGCGGTAGAAACGAGAGCGCTTCTAAAGGCTATCTGCATTTCTGTTTCTTCTCCACTGCTTGTTTTATCTTTCGCTTGCTATCTAAATAGTGTAAACGAAAGAGAGCGAGAGAACGCACGAGAGAGAAAAATGAATAATTCCAAATGCGAATACCCTCAGCAGCGCTCAGCAGGGGGTTAAAAGAGGAAGGGACCCGGGGAGGGGGGTAGGGGTAAGGGTGGATGATGGGGGAGGGGGAGAGTTAGAGATGGAAGGGTGAGGGTGAGGAAATTGAGGGGGTAGAAGTAAGGGGAGGAAGATGGGGTGGGTAGAGATGGAAATTGAGGGTGAGGGTGAGAAGGGGAGGAGGGGAGGGTGGCTTGGGGGGGGGGCTTCCAATCGTCTATCTGGTTCA
>BOPN01002305.1:171950-174450 GCA_017312705.2 Penaeus japonicus | reverse complement strand
GATAGATAGATAGATAGATAGATAGATAGATAGATAGAGAGAGAGAGAGAGAGAGAGAGAGAGAGAGAGAGAGAGAGAGAAACATACAGAGAGGAGAGTAGAAGAAAGAGACAAAGATAAAAAGGGATATATAAAAAAAAACGAAATACAAACAAAGTAAAGTGCACAAGAACCAACAAAAGAATACAAAGGGAGGACCAAGAGGGGCGGGGGGAGGGGGGGAGGGTAGATAGATGACAAAATCAGGGTGATTCATGTTGTTTCTCGAGTGATTCAACAATGAAAATATCGGTTGCAACTGATCGCTGCAACACCTAAAATGGACCGAGGAAATCATGCTGATACTATCATTAGCCTGAATCAGAGGGAATGAAAAGTGTTGAAATGCGACTTAGAGAACCAGATACAGGGAAAGGGAGATGGACTGATAGAATGAGAAAAAGAGGCAGAAAGAGTGGATGGGAGAGAGGGAGAGAGGAAGAGAGAGAGAGAGAGGGAGAAAGGGAGAGAGGGAGGGAGAGAGAGAGAGAGAGGGGGAGAGAGGGAGGGAGGGAGGTAGGGAGAGAGAAAGAGAGAATGAAAGAGAGAGATAGAGAGAGAACAAGAGAGAGCGGGAGAGGGAGAACAAGAGAGACAGAGAGAGAACAAGAGAGAACGACAGAGAGAGACAGAGAGAACAAGAGAGAGCGACAGAGAGAGAGAAAGAGAGAACAAGAACAAGTCTAAAAGATTCACAGGTAGATATTCTCTCTCTATCTCTCTCTCTCTCTCTATCCCTCCGCCCAAAATATATCGACGAGCAAAACGTGGGTTATAATTCAAGTGTTTTTAATTACACTTAATTACGCTCTTGGATATTAATTGGTGTTTGACCCACGTGACAGTTTAATGTTCTTTATAGAGGGTTGAATATGATCCTTATGGTGCTCTTGATAGCCAAACTTTGTTCAAAATGGTTTAGTATTTGCTGATAATGTTCGTATTCTGTATTTATTCTTGTTTTTTGCTTTACTTTTTTTGCTCTTTGGTATTAAGGATGAGGTATTTAGTGCTTACGATGGAGGAAGGATGATGATGGAGATGTTAGGCGTGAAGAGATGGAGAATTACAAGGTGTGATTTATTTAGTTTAATTTTCTTTATTATTATTTGTTCACTATCTTGCATTCTTCTTTCTACATCTTTCGACGTCTTTCTTGATTCCTTTCTGCTTCTTTCACTATCTTTTCTGCTTCACCACCTCTCCATTTCCTACCATCTCGTTTGGTTTCTTTCTCCTGCTTTTCAGTTCACATGTACTTTCCTTCATCTTTCCCCATCATGCCTGTTCCTCCTTCTATCTTTCACCATCTCTCGTGCTTCCTTCCTCATTCTTTGACCATCTCTCGTGCTTCCTTCCTCATTCTTTCACCATCTCTCGTGCTTCCTTCCTCATTCTTTCACCATCTCTCGTGCTTCCTTCCTCATTTTTTCACCATCTAGCATGTTCCTCCCACCATACTTCACCATCAAACACGATCCTCCCCCTCTTTTATCTCCATGGTGCCTCCTCCTTCCCCCTCCATCTTTCAATATCTCACCTGTTCAATTCCTCCATCTCTTTACCCATCCCCCTTTCTCCTCCCTTCGTGATAGGTACTGCGAGTCACCCCCCCCCACCCCCCCAATAACGCTTTGCACCCCCCTTCCCCCTTCCACTCCTTCCCCACGCCTGGGTTAATTTGTGGGTGTAGTGGTAAACTCCCCGCGGGGTGAAAGGAAGCTCCCCACTGGGCGACTTTAAACACCTTATGGGGCGATGGGGAGAACCCTGGGGAGTTACAGTAAACTGCAAGCTCCCGTAGCGGCTGATGATGGATATACCCAGGTACTGTTATGGCGTTGTATGGGAGTGTTGTACCGGGGTGTATGGTGCTGTGTTTGTATTGTGTCATGGTGTATGGTGCTGTGTTTGTGTTGTATCATGGTGTATAGTGCTGTATTTGTATTGTGTCATGGTGTATGGTGTTGTATTTGTATTCTATAATGGTGTATGGTGCTGTGTTTGTATTCTGTCATGGTGTATGGTGTTGTATTTGTATTCTATAATGGTGCATGGTGCTGTATTTGTATTCTGTCATGGTGTATGGTGTTGTATTTGTATTAAGTCATGGTGCATGGTGCTGTGTTTGTATTCTGTCATGGTGTATGGTGTTGTATTTGTATTAAGTCATGATGTATGGTGCTGTGTTTGTATTGTGTCATGGTGTATGGTGTTGTATTTGTATTGTGTCATGGTGTATGGTGCTGTGTTTGTATTCTGTCATGGTGTATGGTGCTGTGTTTGTATTCTGTCATGGTGTATGGTGTTGTATTTGTATTCTGTCATGGTGTATGGTGCTGTGTTTGTATTGTACCGATGTGTACTGCAGTATAGTGCCGTAGTCTTTGAAACGAGAGAATAGAGAGGATAAAAGCTGAAGATTTTGCCTATTGGAATTCGTAATGGAATACTGCTAATG
>BOPN01002305.1:156950-159450 GCA_017312705.2 Penaeus japonicus | reverse complement strand
GCGGTGAAGGGAAGAGGGAAGGGAAGGAGAGGAGAAGGAAAAGGGGAAAAGAAGAGAAAAATGAAAGGGGAAGAGAAAGGGACGAAGGGAGGGAAGGGAAAATGAAGAAAAGAGGAAAGAAAGAACAAAGGGAGGTGGAGAAGAGTAGGGGAAGGAAGACGGGGAGGGAATAGGTATGAGAGAAAAGGGAGAAAGAGAAGGGAGAGAAAAGAAGAAGAAGAAGAAGAAGCAGAAGAAGATAAAGAAGAAGAGAAGGATGGGTGAAGAGGGTGACTGGCTCGAGGTTTTACACTTTCAAGAGGCTGTGTAGGCGAGCGTGTGGGCATTTGTGTGCCTTGTTGTTTACCCACAGTCCCACGTAGAAAGAGAGAGAGAGATAGAGAGAGAGAGAGAGAGAGAGAGAGAGAGAAAAAAAAAGAGAGAGAGAGACAGAGAGAGAGAGAGAGAGAGAGAGAGAGAGAGAGAGAGAGAGAGAGAGAGAGAGAGAGAGAGAGAGAGAGAGAGAGAGAGAGAGAGAGAGAGAGAGAGAGAGAGAGAGAGAGAGAGAGAGAGAGAGAGAGAGAGAGAGAGAGAGAGAGAGAGAGAGAGAGAGAGAGAGAGAGAGAGAAAGAGAAAGAGAAAGAGAAAGAAAGAGAGGAAGAGAGAGAGCGAAGGAGAGAGAGGGGGAGAGGGGAAAATACGAATAGAAAAATGAAAACGAGCGAGAAAAAAAAAAAATAAACGAAGGAGAAAATATTATTCAGAAAGAACACAGAATTGAAGACACGAGAAAAAAAGAGTATAGGAAGATACAAAAGCCAAAAAAGGAAAAAGGAGAAAGACTATAGTGGTTCAAATATTGCAGATGAAAATGCAATAAAATATCATGTGACAACAGTTATCATATATTTCGATTTTTACGTCGCGCAAGCATTACCAGAAGTATACTTACTGAATAAGAATTATATAACATCGCAAATAATGTTGATGATGTCAGTTATTTATTATACAAACGATAATGATGATTTTAATAACCATGGTAATGCAGAGAAATAATGCTTTTTATGACCATCATTATCATAATCGTTAAACTTATCGCTAGTGTCATTACTATGATAATGATGATAATAATAATAATGAATATAAATACAACACCAGCATCAACAAAAGCAGTAACAACAATAATAATTGTAAAATGATGACAGCTCTATTGAGAATAATGATGATAATAAAGATAAATATAATAACAATAACGATGATGATGATAATGATTGGAAAAAATAGTTCATAATAATGATAACAAAGAAAAAGAAAGATCATATTAAGTAGAAGTAAGAATGAAGATAACAATCATATTGATAACACCGATTATGATAATGATGGTGTTGACAAACATGAATATGATGTTGATTTGCTGATAGTAATACTTATGATAGACTAATATTATTCAACAATTAACAATAAAAAGATAATCACAATAATTATGTTGATGTTAGTAATAGCAAGATAATGCGATAAGATTAACAAGACAACGAATAGAATTAATTCTAAGGATAATGACGATGATGCTCATTATAACAATATTGCAAAAATAAAATAAACAAGGTGAATAAAAATAACGATGCTAATAATCCCAACATTAACAGTAAAGATGGATTATTGTTTGAATGTCGAGTCCTTTCTCAAGTCGAATCGGAAAACCTTAAAAGAATTTTCGCTAAAAAGAAGAAGAAGAAAAAAAAAAAATCTTTGAAAAGACTCACACACATATAATAAAAAACCGAAGTGATTTCGATCTGATCCCAAAAGATTCGACTGCTTATCAATAAATGGAATCTCTGGACTGTGTATGTTTAATTGGCCGGACATAAGTTGCCCTTACGCCATGCCGAAGACCACGCTCTGGCTATAAAGTTGAATTGAACCTCAAGCAATGATTGCAGAGGGTCTTATGTGGATCTTGCGAAGTCTTACCCTTAAGTGGTAAGTGGGGGTTGGTGTGTGGGAGAAATGCCACGAAATTATAGGCTCTTGATTGATAAGGCAGAACGATGAAGATAGCTGGGATGTTGGTGATCTCTCTGTTTATCTCCCAAAGATTTTTTTTTTCTCTCTCTCTCGCTTTTTCTTTTGCAAGCGCTTTGTACTTGTTTGTACTTTGTGTTCCTGGAGTCGCAGATGCCTCCTATGTGTGCAGATGCGAAGGTTCAAATAAAGTTTGTTTGTTTATGCGAGGTAATGTGAGTGTGCACGTCTGAATGCAAGAGAGCAATTTTTCTCCGTTTCATTGCAAGAAAATGTGTGAAAGAGCAACACATTGCCTCTCGCCTTCGCTTGATTAATTAACGTGTATTCAGTTTCTGACTAAAACCACCTAATCAAGTGCTGACCTGCTCCGTGCGAGGTCAGGCTGCTGGCTGGCGAGGCTGACCTTGTACCCTGGATGACCTCGATCAGCACCTGGAATCAGGTTGCTTTTGTACACATTTTTACCCGCAAAATATTGTTCTATTGTCTGAAT
>BOPN01002305.1:149450-151950 GCA_017312705.2 Penaeus japonicus | reverse complement strand
GCACATACACATATGTCTGTGTATAGAATATGTATATATATGTATATATATATATATATATATATATATATATATATATATATATATATGCATATATATATATATATATATATATATATATATATATATATATATATATATATATATAGAGAGAGAGAGAGAGAGAGAGAGAGGGAGAAAGAGAAAGAGACAGAGAGAGAGAGAGAGAGAGAGAGAGAGAGAGACAGACAGAGAGAGGGAGAGAAAGAGTAGGAGAGAAGGGAAAACAAAACAAACAGAAAGCCAGACCAACAGACAAGCAAGCGCACGTACAAAAGCAGAGAAGAAAAGGAGGAAAAGCAAGAAATAGGAAAAGAACAGCAGAAAGAGATAAAATGCGAGAGTAGCAAGTAGACCAAAGAAAAGATAAGAATCAGAAGAAGCAAGCAAGCACACAAGAAGACAGAATATATGAATAGAAGATCCCAGTCTTATCCTCTTCAAACATGTTCTTATCAAGTAATGTATATGTGAATGAAGTAACTCACTTCGATAAACACACCGACATAAAAAAGAATCAGTTTCACATACACAACAAATGCATAAACACAGTCTGCAATATCATTAACATAAACACATTCACACGACCGCACGCAAAAAAAAAAAGAAAGAAAAAAAAAAGAAAGAAAAAAAAGAAAATGAATACAACATTACAACGAAACCTCATCGGGGGTTAAAGAAGCTAGACCGAACTGCATCTAGAATGGCTAAGCAAGCACAGAGGGTACACTAGAACGCGCTAGAAAGTGTTACGGCCATAAACAGCCGATATGACCAGGTCAGGCCCGGTGAGCCAGCGGCCATTAGCCCCGAAATGAATTCATGCAACCGTCTAATGGGCTGTTAAGACGCCTGCCATTAACCATTCACTCAAAGCGTCTCTGGAGTACAAAGGGCTCGCCGAGGCTGAGGTGCAGTCGGGGGGTGGTGGACGCCCCCGGGCTGACAGGCGGCCGGGAATCGATCATTTGGGCGGCCTTTTGGAGTGGCGTCGGGTAGTTGGTTTGTCAAGGCAGACGGCGGCGGCGGTGGCGGCGGCGGAGGGACGTCTTCACTCGCGGCCCCTCCCGCCCTGCCGCGTCTTCGCTCTGGGGGACGCTAAGAGGCTGGCTGGATTGGGGCACGTGGATGTATGTATTTAGATCCAGCACGCACGTACGCATACGAACGTGCATGTATATCTAGATATGGAAGATACACAAGCATGCAAAGGTGTACATATATCTGTATAAGGACACACATACACATACACGCACACACACACACAAATATACATACATACAAATACAGATGCATACATAGACACAAATACAGACACACACACAATATATATATATATATATATATATATATATATATATATATATATATATATATATATATATATATATATGTATATATATATGTATATACATATATGTATATATATATATATATATATATATATATATATATATATATACATACATATCTTTCTTTATCCTCTTACCCTTTTCACTTCTTTATCTATGTCTGTGTAGTGTTCTTCCCCCTTTTCTCCTTCTTCGGTCTTTCTTTCTTTTCTCGTCTCCCTCATTCGTTCACCCAAAAAGTTAATCGGATTTCCTCTGGCGCGTTTTCCTTCAGCAGGAATTTGTTGGTGAAATAACAAGGCCCGCAGTCTCTCTCTCTCTATCTCTCTCTCTGCCAGAAAAAAAAAAAAATCACTTTGTAAAAGCTGCAAGTTTCTTTTAATCAGAGCATCCAGCCTCTTACAAAACTTTACTGAAAGTGTGTCTGCGGGTCCATGTATCCATAGTCATATATATAAGTATACGTGCGCCTATTTATATCTATTTATCTATTTCCTTATCTATTCACATCTATCTGTTAGTCCATACACCTGTATGCTAGCATAAACAAACAGAAAGAGAAAACAGAAAAAGGTGTATGCATATATATATATATATATATATATATATATATATATATATATATATATATATATATATAGAGAGAGAGAGAGAGAGAGAGAGAGAGAGAGAGAGAGAGAGAGAGAGAGAGAGAGAGAGAGAGAGAGAGAGAGAGAGAGACAGAGAGAGAGAGAGAGAGAGAGAGAGAGAGAGAGAGAGAGAGAGAGACAGAGAGACAGAGAGACAGAGAGAGAGAGAGAGAGAGAGAGAGAGAGAGAGAGAGAGAGAGAGAGAGAGAGAGAGAGAGAGAGAGAGAGAGAGAGAGAGAGAGAGAGAGAGAGAGAGAGAGAGAGAGAGAGAGAGAGAGAGAGAGAGAGAGAGAGAGAGAGAGAGAGAGAGAGAGAGAGAGAGAGAGAGAGAGAGAGAGAGAGAGAGAGAGAGAGAGAGAGAGAGAGAGAGAGAGAGAGAGAGAGAGAATCCCCTCCACATAAGCACCCCGGCCATAAACAAAGGCAGAGACCCAGCCATAAACAAGCGCGTCCGCTGACAGACAGGCAACCCAAAGCGAC
>BOPN01002305.1:116156-123656 GCA_017312705.2 Penaeus japonicus | reverse complement strand
TCCTCGTGCCTCGTCCAGCCTTGTGTGGGCGTGCTCACCTCCAGCCGCGGGCGTGCACCAGAGTCTCCTCTGCGCGACGTCTGTCTTGTCACCTCTTTTTTTTCTGTATTTTTTTCTATAATCTTTTTGTTTATCATTTTAGTCTGGCGTTTCGTCTCTGTTTCCGTCTGTCTGTTTTTTTGTTGTTTTTTGTCCGTCTCTTTTTTCGCAATATTTTTCCTTTAAATCTGTCTCTGTTTATCTGTCTATCTATACTCTATCTCTCTCCCCTCTTTCTCCCTCCTCTCCCTCTCTCTCTCTCTCTTCTCCCTCTCTCTCTTTCTCTCTCACTCTCTCCCTTTATTTTTCTCTCTTTCTCTCTTCTTTCTCTTTCTCTCTCCCCGATCTCTCCCTCTTCTCTCTCTCTCCCTCTCTCTTTCTCTATTATACCCCCCCCCCTCTCTCTCTCTCTCTCATTTCCCGATTTCTCTTCTCCTCCCCCCTCCTCCCCCCTACAAGAGCGACCACCGTCTTCGACCATGGCCACCACCTGGTCGTGCCACCGAGTGAGGACGACACCAAAGAAGTCCGCTCCCCCCCGCCCTCCCTCCCTCCCCTTAATCCTCTCCACCTATCCCTCCCCTCCCCCTAACCCCTCCCCCCTCCCCCTCTCCTTCTCCCCCTCCCCCTCCCCCTGCCCAGGCCACGAGAGAAAGTGTCCGGCCGGGCATCTCCGCCGGGTTTTTGCTCGACTTCATTCTGCTCACATGAAAGCTAGAACGAGAGCGAACTGGGCGCTCGCCTCCTTCCTTCTGCTCCCTCCTGGTTGGGGTAGGGTGGGTGGGGGTGGGCGGGGTGGGGGGGTGGCGAGGGTAGGGGAAAGTGGGGAGGAAGAGGGGGAAGGGGGAGGAAGAGGGGAGGTTAGTGGGAGGAGGAGGAGAGGGTAGGGGAGGGAAGGAGGGGGGGAGATACCCGGACGAACTGTGAACAATAAGGGGGTGGGGAGGGGGTACGATGAAGGTAGGGAGGGGGAGGGTCAGAAGAGGGGGTTGGGGGAGGGATGGGAGATAGGAGGGGGAGATGCCAAACGAACTGTTGGGGGGGAAGGGGGGAGGGGGAAGGGGGAAAGGGAAGCGACCACGCCTTTCCTATGCCCTCCCTCCCTTCATTAGCACTTTGGTTATGTCTCTTGTTTTCTTCCGTTGATTTCGGGTACTAGAAAGGAGGAGGGAGGGAGGGAGGGGAGAGGGGGGTTAGGAAAGGGGATTTCGGGATCTAGGAAGGGGAGGGGGAAGAGGGGGGGTCATCCCACGGGCCTCGAGCAATCTAGTTTTATGTGTGTCATTGTTGATTCTTTAACTCTCAAAGGCGGATGCTCAGAATGGCAGTTAAAGCGAAGGAATTTTGTCTTAATTTTTACAATCATTTAGAAGTCATGAACAGCAATAAAAACAAAAATAAAGATGATGATTATGTTAATATGGATATCAAAATGATAATGATTGCAATGAAATATGATGATAACAATATTGATAAAGAATCGATAGCACAAACAACAGTCTAATTTTCAAACCAATAATGATTTTGATATGAAATTAATCATAAGAGCAATAATTGGGATGATAATATAAGTTAAATATGATAATGACAATGATTATGATATTAATAAACAATAATTATGATGATAGTGATAATAATGATAATGAAGTTGTATATATAAATTATATATATAGTGGTAATGATGGTAATAATAGTAACTACTTATTGATAGTAACAATTGGTAATGGTAATGATAACGGTCGTGATGATTATGATAATGACAGTGATATTATAAAAGATGATGATGATGTCGGTAACAATAACAATTATGATCATAATAATGATAACAGTGATAGTAATGATAATGAGGATAACAACAATAGCAACAGCAATAAGAATAATTACGGTAACAGTCATCATCACAGCATTAATGGCAGTATAATTTACTAACAATGATAACAACTGCAGCATCGCCAATAAGATTATAACAATGATGCTAGTTTTAATACGTCCATCGAAGGACATATAATTAGGATATACATGATAGTAAAAGAGAGGAAGGATGAAAGATCTTAGGGGGGGAGGAGAGAGAGAGAGAGAGAGAGAGAGAGAGAGAGAGAGAGAGAGAGAGAGAGAGAGAGAGAGAGAGAGAGAGAGAGAGAGAGAGAGAGAGAGAGAGAGAGAGAGAGAGAGAGAGAGAGAGAGAGGGAGGGGGGGGATTGACAGTAAAGGTGTGTGTGTAAGAGAGGTAGGATGAGAGTAGGATAAAGAGAGAAAGAGAGAGAGAATGAAAGTGAAAGAGAGAGAGAGTGAGCGAGAGAGAGGAAGTGCGAAGGGCGTGGCGGAATGAGAGGAGCGCGAGAGAGAAAGTGTTGTGGCAGAAGCAACTTCAACTGCAAACATTCGACAGCGGGGGAGCAGGGGTAGGAGGAGGGGGGGGGGGGAGTTCTGGCTCGTGCCTATTGCAAGCCCCTTTCCACCCCCTCCCACCCCTCTCCCTTCCATGTACACGCGCTCAGCGTTTAAGTAATAGAAAATATGTGTTTACATGTATATGTATATGTACACACATACATACACACACACACACACACACACACACACACACACACATATATATATATATATATATATATATATACACACACATGATATATACATGTATATATATATATATATATATATATATATATATATATATATATATATATATATATATATACGCGCACACACACACACACACACACACATGTATATATATATATATATATATATATATATATATATATATATATATACATATATATATATATATATATATATATATATATATATGTATATATATATATACATTTATATATATATATATATATATATATATATATATATATATATATATATATATATTATATATGTATACACACACACACACACATATACATATTCATCATTTTCACTGTTTGACGAAATGGAAACTACAGAGTTCGAGCGCAAAATCAGTATCATTTAAAAAAGCATGATTTCACAAGCCACAAGTATAGACACATGATTGAGAGCTATCTTCTCATTTATACATATTGGGTTTTTGTTTGTTGTTAACATGCCGTTCAAAGCTTTGAAAAGGGTAACCGTAACGCAGGGTCTTGGAAAGTGAATGTGTGTGTCTATATATATACACATATACACATATATATGTATATAATATACCTCCCTACACACACACATACCAGAGCGAAGGACCGACCCTCCAGCCTCGACTCCTCAACGCGCACCGCTCGCTCTGGCCAACCGGACGTGGATTCTACCCTCCTGGACTTCCCTCGAGCGATCTCAAGACAAAAAGGAAATGAATAGACACGACAAGATAAAAGGGAACAAGAAGGAGAAAAAAGGGATATGACAAATATCACAATACTTCTTCTTGTTATTATTATTTTTGTGGATTATCATTGTTGTTGTTGATATTGGTATCATTATTGTTGTTATTATTACTATCACTGCTATCGTCATCGTTATTATTATTACTCATTTGTGTTATCTATTGTTATTATTATCAATATTACTGTTGCTATTATCGTTATCCTCATTATTATTACTAATACTTTTATAATTTTTTTCCTTAATCATTATATCATTAACATCGTTGTTATTAATGTTATCGTTATTATCGTATCATCATCATTATTATCATCATTATTATCATTGCCATGATCGTCATTATCATCGTTGCTGTTGTTATTCCTGTCATCATCATTATCGTTATATTTTTTCATGATTATTGCTTTCAGTATTGTTATTATTATTATTGTTATTATTATTGTTTTTTATCATCATTATCATTACTGTCAGTATTATTATCATCTCTTTTTTCATCATCATCTTTCATCTTTTTTACTATTATCATCCTCATTATTCTAATCATCATTATCAAAGTCAGCATCATAAAGATCATTATAAATATCACCATCAATACCATTATCATAATCATTAATACTATTATAAGGATTATTATTACTATTACTCTCATTATCATTACATAGTCCTCCTTCTAGTAGTCTTTGGTACTACGATAATTTTGATTACCAATCCTATCATTGAAGTACTACACTAACCCGGAAAAAATACCACACCATTAATTAATAATTCAAGGATTCTAGATAAAAATTAAAAATCACCACCATTTTAACCACAACTGTTATAATCACCACCATAACCCCCCATACTCATCACACTCCTTCGTTAGCTGTTCTCGCCAACTACCCCCCCCCCCCTCTCAAAGCAATCAACTTAATGAGGGCCCAAGCACATCATAGACCACCGCATGGACGCAACATGCTTGCCGTCTCCCGAACATGACCTGTACTTATGCTAATGTTGTTCGGTAGATTTTCCTGCATAGGCAACCACGTGAGCACAACACTTGTCCCATTTGCGAATCTGATCTTTGCACAAAGTCAACAAGTAGATGAATACATGAATACGAAGAGACTCGCGTGTGAATATGCACATAGAGAGATGAATGTGATAACTATGTGTGCAACATGATAAACAAATAAGCTTGCAACTTGGGCCGGTAAACAGGATTTGTGTTTCTCTTGGCTGTGGATCCAGGGGTGTTTGTGGATATTCTTTATCTTTCTTTTTCTCAATCTTAGGATACGTATGTGGATATGGATACATACTTACACATGCGTTGATACATTTGATACATACATATCAAATCCCTCACACACATATAAACACATACGCAATCACACACAAGCACATACAAACACACACATACATTAACGCACATTCATAGATACATACACCAATAATCAATCACATAAACAGACAAACACGACCACACACAAAAAAACACACAAACAACCCACAATCCTAACACTATAAAGACAAGATTTTCTTAACACGCACATACACTAAAATCTGAATAGGCACAGCATAATAAAAACTCAAACGACTTTATTCACATCACAACTTTGGAGTTCTACTTGGCTCTACGCCATTCTCCTCTCCCCCCCTCCTCCCCCTTCCTCCTCCCCCCTCCTCCTCCTCCTCCTCCTCCTCCCCCTTCCTCCTCCTCCTCCTCCTCCCCCTTCCTCCTCCTCCCCCTCCCCCCTTCTTCATCCACGCCCAACATTCCCTCACCTTCTTTCTACAACCGCCCCCCCCACCCCCCCCCGTCCGAGCCCCCTCGTGGAGTCGCCCCAGATAATGGTGTAATCCGGGCACGTACGCGAGAGAGAGTCACTTGGCCATCTCCGCACTACCTGTTCAGCTCATCAGTGCTTATGGAGGAGGAGGAGGAGGGGGAGGATGTGAGGAGGAGGAGGAGGAGGTAGGAGGAGGAAGGAGGAGGTGGGAGGAGGAAGGAGGAGGGAGGGAGGAGGAGGAGGAGGATGGAGGAGGGAGGAGGAGGGAGGTGGGAGGGAGGGAGGAGGGAGGAGGAGGGAGGAGGAGGGAGGAGGAAGAATAAGAAAAGGAAGGAGAAGGAGGAGCAGGAGGAAGAAGAGGAGGGGGAGATAAAGAAGATGAAGGAGGAAGAGGGATAAAAGGAGGAGGAGGAGGAATAGAAGAAGAAGAAGGAGGAGGAAGAAGTGGAGGAGGAGGAGGATAAGCGGAGAAGTAGGAATAGGAAAAAAATGAGGATTTTGAAAAGGAAGATGAACAGGTGGAGAGAAAAAAAAGTGGAAAATTTCCGAAAGAGAAGACAGAAAGAGAGAAAAAAAAGATAAGAAATGAGCAATAGCAAATTGGAATGACCCCCACCCAAAAAAAAAAAAAAAAGAAGGAAGAAAATAATGAAGAAGAAAAATAGGAAAAGAAAAGAAAGAAGGAGGATAAGAAGACGAAACATTTCTCAATGACATCTTAACTCGTCATTGTTATTATAGTCCCGGGCTACTTGACCAGTCAATACGAGTGCTCTGTAGACTACAAATCACCTTATATGCCTCTTTGAAGGTGAACTTAGTCAGACCTCATTATTAGCTAATTACGGACGCTCATTTCCTCCTACTTTATTTGTTTTGACTTGTAAAAAGAGGGAAAAAACTGAGAAAGACGAAGAAGCTGATAAAGGAGATAAATAGATCACTGGAGAGAGAGAAAAAAAAAGATTGACGGGGATAGATAGATAGAGAAAGTGAGAGCGAGATCGAGAGATCGAGAGATCGAAAGAGAGAGAGAGAGAGAGAGAGAAAGAGAGAGAGAGAGAAAGAGAAAGAGAGAGAGAGAGAGAGACAGACAGACAGACAGACAGATAGAGAAAGAGAAAAAGAAAGAGAGGGAGAGAGAAAGAGAGAGACAGAGAAAGAGAGACAAACCGAGAGACTAAAAGAGAGAAAGAGAGAAACCGAGAGACTAAAAGAGAGAAAGAGAAAAAAAAACGAGTTCATTGATGAGAAAGAGAAAACGACCAACAAACAAATTCCACATCTGAGCATCATTGACAATGGATGATTCATGCACAACCAGAGCTCCTGCATGAGTAAGGCTGCTCTTCCCGCATAGTGAAAGTTCCTGCGGAGATAAGATTCATACGTAAAGAAGTCCTCTTCGGCGGCAGGACCGTCTTGAGAGATTGATTCGATTCTGAATTATTGTCAGTGATAGAAGCGCCTTTATTAAGGAGCCTCGTGCTGGGACATCCTAGGGCGCCGCGTTGATGAGGGAGGGTTTTTGGCTTATTTTCTCTCTTTTTTCTAAATGTTTCTTTTCTCTTTCGTTTTTATTTTTTATTTTTATTTTTTTATTCCTTGCACTTTTTTTTCGTCATTTCCTTATTTGTATTTTGTTTTGGGGAATTATTAGATTATTGTGATTATTATTGTTATGATTGCTATCACTATCATTGTTGTTATTGCTTTTATCATCGTCACATCTTTTTATAATCATTAATGATGTTGCCATTACTATTATCGTTATCATTTGCATCCTAAGCTTTAACGTAATGAATAATACCAATATTATCACCATTTTACTATTTTAATCTTTTTTTCATTATTTGTCCTCATTGTTACAGTTATCTCTTTATCACTCTTGCTATTTAACAACCTTTATTTCTCCCTTAATAATGGATTCTTTTCTCTCCTTCGCTCTTCCCTCTTTCGTCCCCCGAGGAAAAAGTGCGATCAGCTGACTGAGGTTATGACGTCACAATGTAAACAAACCGCAAAGTCTCGGGAACCTTCACATCTTCCCGTAGGTGATGCCCGGTTATTGCCTGTCTACTGCGGCCTGCCTGGCCTTCCTTTGGCAGACAGGCAATTAACCTGAATTAGTTTATCTCGTGTTTGTTGTATTTTGTTTTTCTTTCTTTGCTAAATAATGTTTATGATTTATACACGATATGGCTATTTCTCTTATTCTTTCACCTCTCTCTTTTTCTCTCTCTCTCTTCCTTTCTCTCTTTCTCTCTCTCTCCCTCCCCTCCTCTCTCTCTCTTTCTCCCCCTCTCTCTCTCTCTCTCTCAAACACAGA
>BOPN01002305.1:96156-101156 GCA_017312705.2 Penaeus japonicus | reverse complement strand
ATATATATATATATATATATATATATATATATATATATATATATATATATATATATATATATATATATATTATATTACGTATACATTTATTATATGTATATATATGAGAATATATATATATTTTTTATTATTATTATTATTATTATTATTATTATTATTATTATATTATTATTATTATTATTATATTATTATTATTATTATTATTATTATTATTATTATTATTATTATTATTATTATTATTATTATTATTATTATTATTATTATATTATTATTATTATTATTATTATTATTATTATTATTATTATTATTATTATTATTATTATTATTATTATTATTATTATTATTATTATTATTATTATTATTATTATTATTATTATTATTATTATTATTATTATATTATATTATTATTATTATATTATTATTATTATTATTATTATTATTATTATTATTATTATTATTATTATTATTATTATTATTATTATTATATTATTATTATTATTATTATTATTATTATTATTATTATTATTATTATATTATTATTATTATTATTATTATTATTATTATTATTATTATTATTATTATTATTATTATTATTATTATTATTATTATTATTATTATTATTATTATTATTATATTATATTATTATTATTATTATTATTATTATTATTATTATTATTATTATTATTATTATTATTATTATTATTATTATTATTATTAATATTATATTCATGTATACATGCATATATATATATATATATATATATATATATATATATATATATATATATATATATATATATATATATACATATACATAAACATAAATGTATGGATGTATATACTGAGAGAGATAGAGAAAGAGTGAGAGAGAGAGAGAGAGAGAGAGAGAGAGAGAGAGAGAGAGAGAGAGAGAGAGAGAGAGAGAGAGAGAGAGAAAGACGGGACGATAGATACGAAACTGGATTGTCTAAAGGATCACAATACATAACTATGAATTATGTCGCAAAAGATACACACCGATCACATGTCTGGGATCATGCCAACCTCACTAAGCCTTTTCATTGTGCAGACATTTTCAAGATGAAGGGAATTCATATAAAATATATATGAACAAGATGGACATATTGATAGATGGATATGCACAGTGATGAACAAACAGGCTGATAGACTAACAACGATAGACAGACAGACAGATTCTGAGGCTGCCAGTCAAGTGCAGAGAGCATATAAAAAACACTGTTACTACTGTGTAAGAAGCCAACACTCATAAGCGTCATATATAAAGCAAAAAAAAAAAAAAAAAGTTAATTTCAAAGTCTTGCGGTTAAGCATCTCTTCTCTTTACTCAACGTTATCTTGAGCTGACTACTGGTTATGACCGGTTACGTAGAGACGACCCGAAGCATTCATAAAAAAAGAAAAAAAATGAAGAGGCAGGTGGAATATTTTGCCCCGTGAGTCATCAGTAATCATTGTATAAGAAGTGAATATATAACGTAACCGCGCGCACGTGCTTTGTGTTTACTTTCCATACTCTCTTGTTTATTGCAGCCTTCCATACGCTATTGTTATTGCAAAAGACTCCCATCTGGCACGATCGAGGGATAGGATACCCAACAGCTGCGCCTTCCTTCGCCCGGGAGATGTAAGTCACAAGGGCGCTGGGTTCCTGAAGGAGGAGTTTGAATTGCGTATTAAAGAGGGCTTGGCATTTTTTTCTCTTATAGTACGAAGAAGAGGAGAAAGAGAGAGAAAAAAAATACATATTAAGGTTATGGTGTGATTGGTATAAAAGGAATATTGGGAGAAAAACGAAAGAGGAAGTATTGATGAGAAAGAAATGGAGATTTCAGAGAAAGAAAGAGGAAGAGGAGTAGGAGAGAGAAAAAACGGAAAGAGTAGGAAAGAGATAAAGATAAAACCACAAACCCAGCATCTATGTAGGATGAATAAAAAAAAAAAATCAATACATAAATGAATTAGGAAAGAAAAAAAAGGAAAACTGAAACCCAAAAAAGAGAAACACAAAGAAAATACTACGAAATAATAAGAAGAAACAGGACAAGAAGAAGAATACCGGAGCGAAGGTCACGGTGGACAGAGGTCAGAATCTGGATGCTGCGATCAGGGAGATGATACGGAGAGTCCCGGATGTTAGCGGAGATGCCGAGCCGATTCAAGATGTCGACGAAGATGGCCGAAGATGAGAGGAGGAAGACACAAGAAGAAAAATAAAGATTGGGAGACTTTGTTGTTTCATTTTCTTTTCACTTTTTTCTCGTCTTTTCGTGTCATATCTTTTATTTTGTTTAATCATATATATATTTTTTTATTGAGATTTTTTTTACCTTAGTGTTATTGTTATCAATATCATTATTTTATTACCGTCATTACTATTATTAACATTATCATCATTATCATCATACGTATTATTATTGTTGCTGCCTGTGTTGCTGTTATCATTACATTTATCATTATCATTATCTTTATTTTTGTTATCATCATGATTACCATTATCATTATTATTACCATCATCAATGTTATCATTCGTATTACTATTATCCTCACAATTGTCATTAATGTTATTATCATCGGTATTATAATCTTTTCATTATAATTTTCATTATCATCCATATTATCATTGTTATCATTTCATAATTGTTATTGTTACTATTATCCTCATTATAACTATCACAAACTCGTTATTGTTATATATGTTATGATTGTTATTAGTATTATTATTATTATCCTCATTATCATTATGATGATCATTATCATTGTTTATCATTATTATTATTGTTACCATTATCAGCAGCAGCAGCATTAGAATGATCACCCTATTTATCAACATGATACTTACTAGCATTGTTAACATTATTTCATAATGATAATTATTTTATAATGATGATTATCAGTATCCTTCTCCTTATCATCATTATTCCCATTATCTTTATTATCATCAATACCATTATCATCATTGTTATTGTTTTCATTGTTATCATCATCATTGTTATCATCGTGATTATAATCCTTATAATTATAATGATCCTCATTATCATTGAATTATAGTAATTTTGGTCAATATTATTGCATATTTCTATTTCTGTTTTTTTCCTTTCTTTTTTGTTTAGACAGACATATATTCACGTTTTTTTTTCTTTCTTTATTATCATTTTATAAACAATTCTTCTCCTCTTCGTCTTGTGAATCATTCCTTTTAATCTTCGTCTATCCAACCCCCCTCTTCTCCCTCCCCTCCACCTCTCCATCTCCCCTCCACCCCCACGCCCTCTCTTTCATGTTCCCTTGTCATCTACCTGTACACGTCCTCCCTCCCTCTGCCCACCCCATCCCTCCCTCCTTCCTCTCTCTTCTCCCTCTCCCCCACCTCCTTCTCCACTCCCCCCTCTCTCCCTCTTCCTCCCCATTCCTCTCTCTACATTCCCCCCACCCTCACTCCTCTCCTGTATATTCCCTATACCCACCTCCCCCTTTCCCCCTCTCCTCTCTCTTCTCTCTGTACCCTATATCCACCTTCCTCCCTCTTCCCCCCCCCCTCCCCCATTTCCCCCCTCCACCTTTCCTTGTCCTATTCTTCTTCTACCTCCAGCTCCTCCTCCTCCCATGTACCCCCTCCCCCCTCTCTCTCTTCTTCCCCTTCACCCCTACCTCTCCTCTAGCCCCCCTCTTCCCCCTTCATCCCCTACCTCCCCTCTACCCCCCCCTACCCCCTACCCCCACCAGATAGCATCTCGCCAGCCTCTCTCGCACCTAATTGAGTTCTTGAGAAAGTCGAGCATCGGATACTGGTGGCTTCTGTGCGTGTGCGTGTGCGTGGGGGAGGAAGGGGAAGGGGGGGGGGGGGAGAAGAGGGGTATGTTTGTGGGGAGAGGAGGGGTATGTTTCCTGGGAGAAGAGGGGGTAGAGTGGTATGTTTGTGGGGAGGGGGGGTAGAGGTTCTTGGGGTCGTTTTCGAGTAAGGGAGTGTGTGTTTAGTTTGTATGTTTGTTTGTGTGTGTGTGTGTGTGTGTGTTTGTGCATGCGTGTGTGTGTGTGTTTGTGCATGCGTGTGTGTGTGTGCGTGTGTGTGTTGGTTTGTTAATTAGTTTGTGTGTGTGTGTGTGTTTGTGCATGTGTGTGTGTGTTTGTGCATGTGTGTGTGTGTTTGTTTACGCGTGTGTATCCTAGCCACTGCATGAGATCCCACTACAAGTTCGTGGAGCTTTGCCCGTGTCTGCATGACTGCACCTGAAATAACACGTCACATAAACTCTCACAACATGCACGCACTCTCCCTCTCTCTCCCTTCATCTCTCTCCTTCTCCCTATTCTTCCAACATACTTACACGTGCGGCTACGATGCATAAATATCATATCTCCGAACGTGGCTGCAGACCGTACATGCTTCTGTGTTTTCTCCCTCCCCCTCATCCTCCTCCTATCACCCTCCCCCCCTCTTATCCCCCCTCCCTCCCTCCCCACGCCCCCTCTCGAGAGAGCCCCACCTCCTCACCTCTGTTCCATGAAGAGAGATGCCCTGATTTTTACTCCTGTATAATTACGGGAGTCCCGAGATGATGGCCAGATAATTTCCTATAACGACTCGCCACGCTGACCGGCCCTGAGTTTATCGCCGTGATGTATACAGATACACGCGGGGTGCTCTCTCTCTCTCTCTCTCTCTCTCTCTCTTTCTCCTTCTCTCTCTCTCTCTCTCTCTCTCTCTCTCTCTCTCTCTCTCTCTCTCTCTCTCTCTCTCTCTCTCTCTCTCTCTCTCTCTCTCTCTCTCTCTCTCTCTCTCTCTCTCTCTCTCTCTCTCTCTCTCTCTCTCTCTCTCTCTCTCTCTCTCTCTCTCTCTCTCTCTCTCTCTCTCTCTCTCTCTCTCTCTCTCTCTCTTTCTTTCTCTCTCTCTCGCTCTCTCTCTCTCTCTCTCTCTCTCTCTCTCTCTCTCTCTCTCTCTCTCTCTCTCTCTCTCTCTCTCTCTCTCTCTCTCTCTCTCT
>BOPN01002305.1:91156-93656 GCA_017312705.2 Penaeus japonicus | reverse complement strand
AAAATCCGAAATAAGTGGAAATATATATATATATATATATATATATATATATATATATATATATATATATATATATATATATATATATATATATATATATGAAATATGACAAAGAAGAAAGAAAAAAAGGCATAAAAGGAAGATAAAAATGAAACTAGAAACTTTAAGCTGTAAACAAATAAACTAGAAAAAAGGTGAAGTGATGAACAACAAGATAAGAACAATAAGCAAGGAAAACTTATTGAAGACGACAAGTGGACAAGAATAATGAACAGAGTAGATAGAGAGAAAGAGAAAGGAATAAGCAAGGATATCAAAAAGACAAGACGTACAAACAACGAACAGACTGACAAACAAACAAACAAATAACCAAGTAACCAAACAATCTAAACAGACACTCAGACCAAACAGACAACCAAGAAACAAAGAAATCGAAAGCCAAATAAATAGAGAAACAGACAGCCAAACAAACAATCAGACAATTAGTCAAGTAAACAAATAATCAGATAGCTAATCAAAAAGATAAACTGACAGCCAAATAACCAAACAACCAAGATAAACAATCAAGACAGACACTCAAATCAAAAAAGACAACCTAGACACACACTCAAACCAAAACAGACAACCTAAACACACACTCAAACCAAAACAGACAGCCACGACAGACACTCAAACCAAAACAGACAACCTAAACACACACTCAAACCAAAACAGACAGCCACGACAGACACTCAAACCAAAACAGACAACCTAAACACACACTCAAACCAAAACAGACAGCCACGACAGACACTCAAACCAAAACAGACAACCTAAACACACACTCAAACCAAAACAGACAGCCACGACAGACACTCAAACCAAAACAGACAACCTAGACACACACTCAAACCAAAACAGACAACCTAGACAGACACTCAAACCAAAACAGACAACCTAGACACACACTCAAACCAAAACAGACAACCTAGACACACACTCAAACCAAAACAGACAACCTAGACAGACAACCTAGACACACACTCAAACCAAAACAGACAATCTAGACAGACAACCTAGACACACACTCAAACCAAAACAGACAACCTAGACAGACAACTTAGACACACACTCAAACCAAAACAGACAACCAAAACAGACAACCTAGACAGACACTCGAACCAAAACAGACAATTGAGACAGACACTCAAACCAAAACAGACAACCTAGACACACACTCAAACCAAAACAGACAACCAAAACAGACAACCTAGACAGACACTCAAACCAAAACAGACAACCTAGACACACACTCAAACCAAAACAGACAACCTAGACAGACAACCTAGACACACACTCAAACCAAAACAGACAACCTAGACACACACTCAAACCAAAACAGACAACCTAGACAGACACTCGAACCAAAACAGACAATTGAGACAGACACTCGAACCAAAACAGACAATTGAGACAGACACTCAAACCAAAACAGACAACCTAGACACACACTCAAACCAAAACAGACAACCTAGACAGACACTCAAACCAAAACAGACAACCAAAACAGACAACCTAGACACACACTCAAACAAAACAGACGATCTAGACACACACTCAAACCAAAACAGACAACCTAGACAGACACTCAAACCAAAACAGACAACCAAAACAGACAACCTAGACAGACACTCAAACCAAAACAGACAACCTAGACACACACTCAAACCAAAACAGACAACCAAAACAGACAACCTAGACAGACACTCAAACCAAAACAGACAACCTAGACACACACTCAAACCAAAACAGACAACCTAGACAGACACTCGAACCAAAACAGACAATTGAGACAGACACTCGAACCAAAACAGACAATTGAGACAGACACTCAAACCAAAACAGACAACCTAGACACACACTCAAACCAAAACAGACAACCAAAACAGACAACCTAGACAGACACTCAAACCAAAACAGACAATTGAGACAGACACTCAAACCAAAACAGACAACCTAGACACACACTCAAACCAAAACAGACAACCAAAACAGACAACCTAGACACACACTCAAACAAAACAGACGATCTAGACACACACTCAAACCAAAACAGACAACCTAGACAGACAACCTAGACACACACTCAAACAAAACAGACGATCTAGACACACACTCAAACCAAAACAGACAACCAAAACAGACAACCTAGACACACACTCAAACAAAACAGACGATCTAGACACACACTCAAACCAAAACAGACAACCAAAACAGACAACCTAGACACACACTCAAACCAAAACAGACAACCTAAACACACACTCAAACCAAAACAGACAACCTAGACACACACTCAAACCAAAACAGACAATCTAGACACACACTCGAACCAAAACAGACAATCTAGACACACACTCAAACCAAAACAGACAATCAAGACACACTCAAACCAAAACAGACAACCTAGACAGACACTCAAACCAAAACAGACAACCTAGACAGACACTCAAACCAAAAC
>BOPN01002305.1:63656-68656 GCA_017312705.2 Penaeus japonicus | reverse complement strand
CTCTTTCTATCCTTTTTTTTCCTCTTTTTTTTTATCTCCATCTCCCTCTCCTCCCTTCCCTCCTTCCCCTTTCTTTCCTTCTTTCATTTTTTCCCTTCATCTCCCTCTCCTCCCATTCCTCCTCCGTTTTTTTTTTTTCTTCTTCTCTCTCTCTCCCTCCCACTCTTTCCTCTTCCCTCTATTATTCACTCTCCCTCCCTCCCTCTCCTCCTCCCTCTTATTTCCTCCTAGTTCTTTCTTTCTTGTCCTCCTTTTTTCCTCTCTTAACAATGGCGAATATATACCACATAGCCCCCCCCCCCCCCATGCCCCCTGCAGCTGTTGTGGTCGTTCTTACTGTTTCCCTCCATCTTTCTCTCTTTCTTCTTCTTCCTCCTTCCCTTCCCTTCTCCTCTTTTTTCTCCTGCATATCAATATCCTCCGTTTCCTCTTTTTATTCCCCTCCTTCTCCCTCTCCTTACTTTTTTTTATTTTCTCTGTTTTCCTTCCCTCTCCCCCTCTCTCTCTTTTTACTCATTTATTTTCCTCCTTTTCTTCTCCGTCTCCTTTTCTTCCTATTTCCATCTCCCTCTCCCCTTATTTTTTATTCTCCTCATCTCCCTTTCATCTCCCTCTCCTCCTTTTCTTCCCTCCATCTCTCTCTCCTTTTACCTTACTTTCCCTCCTTTTCCCCCCTCCCTTTCCCTTTCCTCCTCTATCTCTCTATCCTTCACCCTCTTGTTTCTTTCTCCTTCTCCCTCTCCCTCTCCTTCTTCCTTACTTTACCTCCATTTTTTTCCTCGTTTAACAATAGCAAATAGATACCACAGAGCCCCCGCCACCCATCCCCCCACCCGCCCCAGCCCCCTGCAGCTACTTAGTGGGCATTCTTCTCTTATAAAACGATCCACGTCATTACATACATCCGTTCACTGTGCTTCACTGCGGAGGAATGGTCTACCTGTGCCTTCGTATGTTTGGTGTCTGTTTGTTTATCTAATATATTTTTTTCTTGTCTTGGTTGTTAGTTTATTGTCTACATTTATTTATCTGTTTCTGGATTTGCTTGTTTGGATGTCTTAGAATTGTATTAGTTTATTTATTATTAATTGTTTATTTATTCGTTTATTTATTATTAGTATCTTCAATTATTCGTTTATTGATGTAATTATTCGAAGAGGGAGAGTGGAATTATTTTGAGGTTAATAGTGGTTTCACAAAAAAAAAAAAGACTCGTCTGTGCGTCTTTTAGTTTCTGATCTGTCCTTCACTCACCTGAAGAACGTTTAAGGCATGCTGCGTGTTTATATATTCATGCACACTTGCAGGAACACACACGCAAACACACACAAACATTTCAAATATTAACTATAGATTCATGTCATGTGTTTTGTTCGTTCTCTCTTTCACTCTTTCTGTCTTTTGTTCTTTCTCTTTCTCTCTCTCTCTCTCTCTCTCTCTCTCTCTCTCTCTCTCTCTCTCTCTCTCTCTCTCTCTCTCTCTCTCTCTCTCTCTCTCTCTCTCTCTCTCTCTCTCTCCCTCTCTCTCTTTCTCTATTTCTTTTTCTTTCTTTTTTTACTACATCCTTCCTTTTAAGCTGATGCAGCCGGTCACCCTTCCCTTCATCTGTCAGAAATAAGTATTATCAATCACTAGAGACCATTTAAGTATCTCTTGTCAAGGAGACTAATAATATCTTCACCTGTCAAGGGAGAGATTCCCACCACTCAACCTCTGTGCAACAAGACACCTCGTCTCCGATCACCGGATGTTGCAAATTGAAGAAAAGGTCAGTCTTTTTTTCTCTCTGTCTCTGTCTGTTTTTTTCTCATACTCATTCTCTTTTTCTCTCTCTCTTTCTTTCTCTCTCTCTCTCTCTCTCTCTCTCTCTCTCTCCCCTTCTCTCTCTCTCTCTCTCTCTCTCTCTCTCTCTCTCTCTCTCTCTCTCTCTCTCTCTCTCTCTCTCTCTCTCTTTCTCTCTCTCTCTCTCTCTCTCTCTCTCTCTCTCTCTCTCTCTCTCTCTCTCTCTCTCTCTCTCTCTCTCTCTCTCTCTCTCTTTCTCTCTCTCTCTCTCTCTCTCTCTCTCTCTCTCTCTCTCTCTCTCTCTCTCTCTCTCTCTTTCTCTCTCTCTCTCTCTCTCTCTCTCTCTCTCTCTCTCTCTCTCTCTCTCTCTCTCTCTCTCTCTCTTTCTCTCTCTCTCTTTCTTTCTCTCTCGTCCCTCTCTCCCTTCCTATCTCCCATCCTCGCCCGCCTAACACATCCCACGTGCTATTAGGAGCTGCAGTTACGCCTCATGTATCAGGGGTCTACCTGCCAATTACATTAGGACCTACCCTAACGTGCTATAGGGAGATGCAAGTAACGGGGACTAGCCTGATTGCATGCCATCTCTTCAACAAATTCCGATGAAAAAGAATGAGAGAGAGAGAGAGAGAGAGAGAGAGAGAGAGAGAGAGAGAGAGAGAGAGAGAGAAAGAGAGAGATAAAGAAAGAGAGAGAGAGAGGAAGAGAGAGAGATAAAGAAAGAGAGAGATAAAAAGAGAAAGAGAGAGAGATATAAAGATAGAGAGAGATAAAGAAAGAGAGAAAGAGAGAAAGAGAGAGAGAGAGGAAGAGAGAGAGATAAAGAAAGAGAGAGAGAGATAAAGAAAGAGAGAGAGAGAGAGTGAGAGAGAGAGAGAAAAAAAGAGTGAATATGATTATGCTATAGCCTAACAGATAAAACATGCAGATATCTTTATAAAATGTTCCTTTGTTTAACGATTGTTGCCAGAGCTTTATTCTTATCATTGTTACTTTAATTGTGATAATTATAAGAATCATTATATTCATCACTGATATCATCACCATCATCATTATCAACGTTGTTATTTTCATTATTACTGTTATCACGACTATTTTTCCTATTATGATTATTAACATTTTTATAATTCTAAGTATCATCATCATCATCAGGATTATTATTATCATTGTTATCATCTTTTCACTATCATTATTACTATTATTGTTGGTATAATCATCATCCTTATCATTATTTTCATCATTATTATTTTCATTGTTATTATCATTATTATCATTATGATTATCATTAAATTCATATTTACTATCATCATTACTGTTTTTATTATCATCATTATTATCATTATCATCATTGTTATTATCATTATTATTATCATCATCATTATCTTATTTTTCTCATCATTAATGTCATTATCATTATCATGATAATAATGATTATTATTACTAATGTTATCATCATTGTTATCATCATTATTAGTATCATTACTGTTATTATAATTATTTTTATTATCATTATCATTATTATCATTTTTATTATTATCATTTTTATCATTATTTTCATTATTATCATCACTGTTATTCTAATCATTATCATTATTACCATCACTCCTTTTTATCATTATCATAATTTTCATTCTTATCATTATTACATGTTATCATTATTGCATTATTGCTGTTAATATCATTATCATTATTACTACCATTGTTGTTATCATCAATGACGCTATTATCATTTCTACTTACTCTTATTATCATCATTATTACCATTATTATTATGATTATCATGATCATTGTTAGTATCATCATTAGTCGTAGCAATGGTTATCATTGTCATTGCTCTTGTTATCATTATGGTTATTTTTTCTATTAACATTGTTAATGTCGTTTTTATTATCATCATTATCATCATCAATATCATTGTTATTATGTTGGTGGTGTTATTATCATCATTATTTTTTGTTAGTTTGTTTTTCTCATTATTACCATTATCATTACTTTCATTATCATCAACATCAATCTTCCTCATTATTAATATCTTTATAGCATCATCATCATTAGTAGTAGTATCATTATTAATGATATTTTAAGAATATTGCTTTAGTGGTTCAAGAATATTATTTTATCATAAACAAAACTAATGTCATAATCTTTGATAGCAATTATCAATACCATTGCCGTCATTATCAGCATCATTATAATAAATCTTCCCTAATTATCGCCCTTATATCAACTTATCCCAATCATTTCACAAATCAAATAAAACACAAGCACAGTTATCAATAATACTCAACATAAAGACAAAATTAATTTCTCTTCACTGACACGTCAATCAACATCTAGATCATTATTATCAGAAGAACAGAAGATAATTTAGATTCAATTTCCTTCGAAGTGTTATGAAACGTGTACGAAGATAAATAATATACAATACACCCGAACTGAACAGTCGTTCTGACGCTGTTTGATGTAATTCAATAAATATGCGTAATTACAGAGTCGCTTGTTCATATTTTATGAACAGCAAATGAGCAAGATATTAGAGTCATATAGATGAGAAAATGCCTTCGACTTTCCATTGTTTATGGATCTCTTTCATGTTGTATTGAGGATTAGATAAATAGATATACAGATGAGAGGGAGACATAGTGAGAGAGCGAGAGAGCGAGAGAGAGAGGGAGAGAGAGAGAGAGAGAGAGAGAGAGAGAGAGAGAGAGAGAGAGAGAGAGAGAGAGAGAGAGAGAGAGAGAGGAAAGGAGGGAGAGAGAGCAAGAGAGCGAGGTAGATAGATAGATAGAGAGAGGGGGGGGGGAGGCTAAGGTGAAAGAGAAAGAACAGAAAACAAAGTCAGCGATAGAGAAGAATAAACATGTACCAATAAAAATAACGCACATAAACGGTTCGCAAGCAATCATTTTGCATCATTACAACCGCATATATTTTTTTTTCATTTTCTGTTTATGTAATTACAAACTTCGGCATCCTAACACACGTAAGCATCCGGCATCATCGTGCATATCTCGCAGCGCCCATTCACAGTTGCATATTTCCACTTCATCTGTATTCCGGCCAGACAACTCCCCTTGTTCCTCTTGAAAACCTCCTGCAAGAGGCACCCGAGGCGACGCTCCGGATGCACCTCCTCTCCCGACAGTCAAGGAATGTGATGATGCTCCTCGGATGCTGCTCGTACATGCGTCAGGGAATTCGTTTCTCGTTTAGTG
>BOPN01002305.1:40000-43660 GCA_017312705.2 Penaeus japonicus | reverse complement strand
AGAGAGGGAGAGAGAGAGAGAGAGAGAGAGAGAGAGAGAGAGAGAGAGAGAGAGAGAGAGAGGGAGAGAGAGAGAGAGAGAAAGAAAGAGAGAAAGAGAGAGAGAGGAAAAAGTGAGAGCAGAAAATCAGACAAACCAAAACAGGCAGAGAAGAAGAGTCAAATACAAATTCAAAAGAGATATAAAAGAAACAAAACAAAACAAAACAAAAAGAAAACAACCAAACAAAAATCCAGATAAGAGAAGAAGAAACAACAGCAAAAGATCAAGTTACGGGATGTCACGTGTCATTGTCATCTCAACTTACGGAGGTGTGAAAGGCAGGAGTGAGGGAGGGAGTGGGGGAGGGAGGCAAGGGGGGGAGGGAGGGGGGAGGTCGGAGGGGAGGGAGGGAGGGGGGGTGGGAAGGCGGTTTGACTGATGCAATGAGTCACCCCCTCACCTCCTCCTCCTCCTCCTCCTCCTCCCTCTCCCCCTTTCCCTTATCTTATCTCGTTCTTCGATTTCTGTTTGTTATTGACATTTTCAGTGTGTATTCTTCCATACTTTATACATTGTGTTAGGCGCAATGCTGTCAGAATTTGCTTTATTGAGTCTGTCAGTTTATGTTGACATCTGTTATGCGTAATTACTGCAGATTTTAACAGCATCATGCTAGTGTTCTTCTCTGAATGAATATGATAAGAAAATATGATGCTAATTATAATGGTGATGAAGATGATAGTCATGGAAGTAATTATATCAATAATGATAGTAATAGCAATAATAGTAATGAAAATTACAAGAATCATGATAATAATAATAGCAATGATAACGAGAAATATGATGATAAGAATATAGGTGATAGTAGTAATAATGATAATAATGATAATAGAAATAACAGCAATAATAATGATTATGATAATGATATATATGATAATATTAATATTAGGAACAATGATGATAGTAATGGTAATGATTATGATAATAATAATGATAATGGTTATGAAAGTAATGACAATGATAGGAAATGATGATGATAACAATAATAGTAATGATGACAAAATAATAACTACTATCATTACTATCATTATCATTACTAGAAGTAACAGCAGTAGTAGTAGCATCATTATTACTATCATCAATATCATTATCAAAATGATGCCATTATCATTATCAAAATCAATATCGTTATCATTATCACCACTAACACTGCTCTACTACCAACATAATCATTATCCTTAAGACACAAATAATTATACAATAAGTCCAAGGCAACAATAATTGTTAATTGCAATCACACAACAGTCATTTCTAAGCACAACCAAAAACATAGAAATTGAAAATAAATTGCACATGCAGACTCACCTGAAGTATATTTGCACTACACGCTCTCACGGCCTAATCGTACAAAAATAAATGCACTTCCTAGCATAACTGCGCAACAAAACATCTTGCAATTTACATCTTACATCATAGCTTTATGAATATTTTACGTTTGTCGGATTCCTTTAACTCATCACATGCAAGATGCAAGGAGACAGTGGTATCTTCACGATTTGCAATTTTTTTTTTTTTTTTTTTTTTTTTTTTAGGAGACAACTAACTACAATGATAGTATTTGTAAAGATGCTAAGGATTATGATAATGATTATAATGATGATAGGAATGATGATAATAACCATGGTAATGATGACAATAATGATGATGATAACAACAATAACAATGTAATTATGATATCATTAATGGTAAGAGTGATTATAATGATAAAGATAGTAATAATAATAATGATACTATTATTATGATAATCATGATAATAGTAATAATAATAATGATAATAATGATAATAGTAATAATAATAATGATAATAATAATAAGGATGCTACTACTACTACTACTAATAATAATAATAATAATAATAATAATAATGATAACTATCATCAATAAGAAAAATAGATCGATAATGAAGATAATAATAGTCATGACGATAACCATGATGATCATAATAATAATGAAGATAATAATAACGATATTAGTAATCTTGATTACGATAATTATGATACTGACAATGATGATAATGGTAATGATATTGATAATAATGATAAAAAACAATGATAATATTGGCAATAATGATGATAGTAATAACAGTAACGATTTAATGGTAATAATAAGGACAAACATGATTATAGCAATACTAGTAACAATGAAGATAGGGATGATGATGATCATCATCATCATCATTATCATTATAGTAATATGATAATAACAATAGTGATAATGATAGTAATTATTATGTTATTGATATTAATGATAGTAATGGTGATGGTAGAAACAGTATTAAAATTCATAATGAGAGCAATGATAATAATTATGATAATAGTGATAATAACAATGATAATGTCGAATACAATAATGATAGTAATGATAGTAACAATAATGATCATAATGATAATGATATTGACCACAAAGATGATATTAATAACAGTAATACTGATGATGATAACAACAAGGATGATAGTAATGATAAGGAGAATGATAGTAATAATAACAACGATAATAACAATAACAATAATGTTATTAATAATAATAATGATAATAATTATAATAATGATAATGATGATAACACTAATAGTGTTAATAATAATAAAGATGATGATAGTAATGATAATAATAACGATGATAATGATAATAATGATAACAATAATAATGATAATAATAATAATGATAATGATAATAATAATAATAATAATAATGATAATAATAATAATAATAATAATAATAATAATAATAATAATAATAATAATGATAATAATAATAAAGATAATGATAATAATAATAAAGATAATGATAATAAAAAAAATAATAATAATAAGCAAAAACTAGATCATAAATTCCGATCACGTAAAGAGGGAAACCAGAACACACACGATGAATGGAAATCGCCACTGGAAGATTCATGAATAAGCAAATATAAACACAAACACACACACACACACACAACCGAAGCAATAAACTGAATGAGCGACAATTCTTGGAAGAGGCCAATCAGGGGCGTCTTGAAGAATAAAACTTTAAACCCTATTAGAAGAGGAATTGTTGCGTGCATTCTACAAGTAGCCATCAGAAGGGCAGTAAAAAGGCGAGTGGCGTGGACTTATGATTTATTCATCTGATGCACTTACATTACTTAGATTACTTGGGCTATTTAAGTGCGATTTCTAATGCGTCAAGAGTTATGTGAGGAGGCTGTCTGTGTGTCTGTCTGTGTGTCTGTGTCGCGTTTTTTTTTTTTTTTTTTTTTTTTGTTTGCTGTCTCCCTTCCTTCTCTTTTTTTTCTATTTTTTTACAGTGTCTCTCATCTTCTGTCTCTGTCTATATATTTATTTTTTTTCTCGCGTTCTCTCTCTCTCTCTCTCTCTCTCTCTCTCTATCTATCTATCTATCTATCTATCTATCTATCTATCTATCTATCTCTATCTCTCTCTCTCTCTCTCTCTCTCTCTCCATTGCTTCTCTCTCTCTCTCTCTCTTCCCCCCCTCTCTCTCCCTCACTCTCTCCCTCTCGCTTCTCACAAGCTCCAATTTTCCAAGAGGATGCCACGAGTAAATATTGCATCATCGCCAAAGTTTGAAGAGTCTTAAGCAAGCCTGTCCATCTTGGCCTATCTCGAGCACGCATTT
>BOPN01002305.1:15000-20000 GCA_017312705.2 Penaeus japonicus | reverse complement strand
AAAAAGGGGAAGGGGACATAGTAAAAGAGGGGAAAAGACAGAGAGAGAGACAGAGAGAGAGAGAGAGAGAGAGAGAGAGAGAGAGAGAGAGAGAGAGAGAGAGAGAGAGAGAGAAAGGAGAAAAAGAGAGAGATAAAAAAAGAGAAATAAAGAGAGGAAGTGAGAGAGAATCTACTAAAAGAGAGAAAGAGAAATAAATAGAGAAAGTGAGAGAGAAACCACTAAAAGAGAGAAATATAAATATAAAAGAGGGGAAAAAAACGAAGGGGGGGGGGGGAGGGGACAGAAAGAGAAATGAGACAACACAAGAGGGTTTACCTGACAACAATTATTATCTCGTTACGTTAATGCTACATGGCAAAACGTGCGTGACTTTGACGGGGCGAGTGTCTACGTACACAGACTGTTGTGTGCGTTAGTGTTTCCAATGTGTACGAGAGGGTCTCTGTGTGTGTACTTGTGTATTTGTGCATCAATGTAAGTGTCTTTGTGTCGATGTGTGAGGATGGCTTATTATTGTTATCATTATCATTATCATTATTATTATTATTATTATTATCATTATTATTATCATTATCATCATCAACATCATCAACAACATCATTGTTATTATCATTATCATTATTATCGTAATAATCACAATACTATTTTCATCATTATAGTTACTACCATTATGAATATTATTACTATCATTGTCCTTATCACTGCTCTTTTTATCCCTATATTCATGATCATAGTCATTATCCTAAATGTTAAGGTCATTATCAGTATCATTATCCTAATTGCTGCTGTTGTTGTTACTGTCATTCTCATTATCATCATTACTAGCATTAATATAATTCTTATTTTCATCACTACTAGTTTCATTATCATTACTGTCATCCTTATCGTTATCAACATTAGCGCTATTATCCTCATTAGTATTATCATTGTTTATATTATCATGATTGTCCTTATTCATATCATAATAATCATCATCATTATCATCATTATCATTATTATTATTATTATTATTATTATTATTATTAATATTGTTGTTGTTGTTGTTGTATTGTTATAATTATCATTATCATTATCACCATTGTTATCATTGTTTTGATTATTATTATAATCATTATTTTCATGATTGTTATCATTGTTAGTATCACCATCATTATTATTATCATCATTATCATCCTCACTATTGCCTTTATGATTACAATTATCATTATCATTACTTTGATTACTATAATTATCATTGTCATTATCATCATTATTGTTATTGATATTGATATTACTATCATTATTATTGTTAATACTGCTACTGCTATGATTATAATCATCATCATGATATTGTTGTTATCTTTATTATTTTGATTATGATTATTACTATTGCTACTGCTACCATTACACACATAAACAGATACACAGGACAGCACACTCAACAATAAAAGGACACACCCACATACACCCACACACCCACATAAAACAACACAAGCCACATAACCAGCAGAGACTTTTCCTTTCGACCGAGCAGAGGAGCAGGGACGAACGACTGGCCTTGCGTGCGGGTATTGCGTGCGGGTGTCGTGTCAAGCATCCTCATCTCGGGTCACGGTTGCGTTCGCTCATCCCGACAGAATGAGGAAAGATAAGGCCGATTATGAAGCGAGTGTGATTCCCGCCGCTCTCTGGCCTCCCTCGGGGTACCGGATGGTCAGTCAAGGGCTTCATGTACCTACCTCGCTGTTGCCTAAAGGGTCATCGGGATATTGACCTCGTCGCGGGAGGATTACTGGCGGATAATTTGCGCGAGGTGTGTGTGGCTCATCGACGCGGCCGTTCTTCCGCTAATTGTCGGGACGTCGGGATGCGCTCGGAGCCCTCGTACTCAAGGGAAGTCTTTTGGGGAAGACTGCGGTCGGTTGTGGTCGGGTGCTTTCACGGCTCTTCTAAACGGAGCTCAAGTCTCTTTCCTCTTCGGGTTTCACACATTTCTCTTTGTGTGTGTGTGTGTGTGTGTGTGTGTGTGTGTGTGTCTGTGTCTGGATCTGTCTCTCCCTCTCTCTCTTCACCCCCTCTGCCTGACCCCCTCATTTCTCTCTCTCTCTCTCTCTCTCTCTCTCTCTCTCTCTCTCTCTCTCTCTCCTTACTTTCTTTCTACAAGCTCGAACCACCTTTCCCCCATCCTCTCCCTCTTTAATTCTCCCTTCCACTCGCTCCCTCCTTCCTAATTACTATCCCATTGAAAGAGATCGTAACATGAGAAAAAATATACATCTACCGTTGTTGTTTTTTTTCTTCTTCTTTGCGCAACACAGGGAGGATAATAGAAGCAAAAGCACATGTCGTTACGGTCCGTTTTTATGCGTCGACCTTACCGCTAATAGCCCAAGTCTCCCTCATTGGCAGAGCTTTGTCTACACCGGATTAAATGAATGGCCGTATTCTACCGGGGGATCACCTTGCAACACGAGAATAACACTGCAATGATAGCAACAATAAGTGGGACGTCTTGCGTAAGCGTCCTTTGTCAGTCCTATAATTCCATTCTGATGTTATGTTAAGTACAAGAATGAGTTCCTCTTTTTTTTTTTTTTTTATCTTTTTCTCCCCAACACTTCTTGCTTATTATCTTGTTTATGGAGACGCATTATCATTCGCTCAAGAGGATGTTAGTTTAAGGAGATGATTATGGGAATCATCCCCGGCGAATTGATAGGATCAATCTGATGAATTCATCGATGTCGTCTTAAGGGTATTCAATCGTATAAAAAGCTAATCTAACCAATCATTAATGTCACTTCAAAGGGTACGAGGGATCTACCACCGTTCTCTTCAGGTCACCCTAAAGAGAACAACCAGGAACCACTTTAAGAAATCTGCCAGTCACTCTCAAGGAATAATTGGCTCTTCCGGCACTAGACTGTCATGTCATTAGAATAAAGGAGAGGACAACCAGGGGGAAAATGATAAGAGGAAACCAGACGCGCATCCTTTACAACGGTGATAATTAACCCAAATCATAACGAATTACACGTCATAGTAAGAATACAATTAGAGAAATGGACGTTTTAATGTGAAAAAAACAACATCAACAACGATTATGTTTTACAAGACAAACTCGTTAAACCTAACAGTAGTCCCGGTAACATGCAAGAGTAAATAAAATGAAATGAACCAAGCAGCCCCGAGGAGAGAGAGGCAGACACAGAAATAAACGAAAGGGAATGATACACGAAGGAAAGCCCCATCGGAGGCGCACGAGCCTGTCTCTGCGGGATGCAGTCAGGTGCAACAAAGTCCGTGCACACAACAGGTCTCACTTACGAGAGAAAATAATGAAATGAGATAAAGTAAAAATTATGCAAATTAACCGATTTCATGCCGACGCTGCTGTATCCTCGTGGCTTTAGTTACTGTGACAGCGAGGGTGAAGGGAGAGAGAGAGAAGTCTTTAACAATTTATGCTAACCTTTTATGAGGTCTCTGCAATTCTTCTATACATCTCGTGTTACTTGTTTAAGAGCCTTGGGATGTCTCGGGTACATAACCTGGAATGTTCGTGCCGAGACCGTCCTTCCGTGTCACACAAGAGCGAAAGTTTACGGTTTTTGTCTTCTTCCACGCTTATTACTTTTTCTTGCCTTTACCATAGCAAACGATACCCTCACGCGAGAAGAGCCATGCATGTACGTATTAATGGCTCTGCTGCTCTTTTTAATTAAGTACAAAGTTGCGCACACACCCTACAATCGCGTGTGGACCAAAAGTGATCGTTGACCTCTGCTTTTTTTTACTCAAAAATTGCCTTTCTCTCGCGATTCTCCTCCTAAGCTTACATTTCACTCATTTCCTTTGCCAAGTCCTTCCCTCGGCTCGATTACTTTAAAAAATGTAGGTAAAGTCATGCTTGAGATGAAGACGATAAGAAACCAGCAAAGAATGGTTTTGAAAGGGAGAGATGGAGCAACAGGAACAAGAAGAGCAAGAGAGGAGAGATAGATAGATAGATAGATGAATTATATAAGATAAGATAGATATATTAAGTTAGAAAGATAAATAGATAGATAGATGAATAGATATAAATTAAAAACAAAAAGAATAGCACAGCAGAAGACACTAAGAATGGGGAAAACAAAAATCTACAAATTAACTGGAAGGAAGAAAGAAACTTAAAAAGCAAGAATGATAGCAATTGGCTGAACAAGTATGAATCCCAAATGAAGAATTGTAAACAAAAGAGGACTGATATTTAAGGTTAATGTAAGAGAGAGAGAGAGAGAGAGAGAGAGAGAGAGAGAGAGAGAGAGAGAGAGAGAGAGAGAGAGAGAGAGAGAGAGAGAGAGAGAGAGAGAGAGAAGGGGGAAAGGGAGAGAAAGAAAGATAGAGAGAAGGATAGGGAGAAAGAAAGAGAAACAAACAGACAGTGAAACAGAGGGAGAGAGAGAGAAAGAGAGAGATAGAGAGAGATAGAGTGAGAGAGAGAGAGGAGAGAAAGAAAGTGTCAGAGAATAAATATAAATCATTGATAAAGAGAACACAAGCACACACAAAATGATAAAAAAGTAAAAAGAAAAGTAACAACAACGATAGTAATAATAATGATAATAATAATAATAATATTAAAGCAAACAGGATAAAAACAAGTTCAAACAAAAACTGAACCCAGGACGGACGCACTGTACACCGCAGCTACTGAACTCTATCATAAACAGTTTTGAAACGGCGGATTTGCAAAGTTCAGGTTGCATCTTGCAGATAAACAATGACTTTGAGATGATTCAGAGATAATTTCGAAATCATTACGAGCGTTGGAGAGATTGTTAAAGAGATGGAAGTGCTTTTGGAAGAAACCCGAGAAGATGCATTGCGTTCTGCCGCTCTGATTTATCTGGAGGTTCCCGTTTGTAATGCTTTGTTTGTTTCATTTTCTTTTTTTTTTTATGGGGAGGTAAAGGTGGCGTAGGAAGTGCGGTTCCTCATGATGGATTATTTGTATGTTTATGTAGGTGTGTTTA
>BOPN01002304.1:212906-218833 GCA_017312705.2 Penaeus japonicus | reverse complement strand
GAGAGAGAGAGAGAGAGAGAGAGAGAGAGAGAGAGAGAGAGAGAGAGAGAGAGAGAGAGAGAGAGAGAGAGAGAGAGAGAGAGAGAGTGAGAGAGAGAGTGTGAGAGAGAGAGAGAGAGAGAGAGAGAGAGAGAGAGAGAGAGAGAGAGAGAGAGAGAGAGAAAGAGATAGAATGAGAGAAAAAGAAAGAGAGAGAAGAGAGTGAGCGAAAAAGAGAGAGAAAGAAAGAAAGAGAGAATGAGAGAAAAAGAAAGAGAGAGAGTGAGAGGAAAAGAAAGAGAGCGAGAGAGAGAGAGAGAATGAGAGAGTAAGAGAGAAAGTGAGTGAACGAGTAAGAGTGAGTGTGTGTGTATGTGTATGATTGCGTGTGTGTGTGTATGTGTGTATGTGTGTGTGAGCGAATAAGTGAGTAAGTGAATGAGTTTGTAAGAGAAGAGAGAGAGAGAGAGAGTGATACAGAGAGAAAAAAGGGCGAGTCAGAAGGTGAAAGAGAGAGAGTTATGCGAGAAAAGAGAGGCAAATATAGAAGGAAAGAGTTAGCACGCTGGTTAGAAGTAAGGAAGAGCCACCATGGAGAATCAATGATGTATTAGAGTCATACTGTACCTAAGAACTTAAGAAGACCGAAATATAAACTTCATGTTCAGTAATGTGTAAGTCAGTAATCTATTACCATACTGTAATAAAACACTATCACAAAATGCAAGGAAAAACTCGGGACGTTTCGAACTTCAAAAAATGAATTCATTTTCTGGATTGCTTACGCCAGATGAGGAACTTTCTTTTAAAAGTTCGAAACGGTGCGAATTTTTCCTTTCATTTTGTGACAGTGTTTTATTATATCTGTTTTGTGCACGTTGCTGTGTTGTTGTTTTTTTGTAATTCTAGTACCATACTGTTCATCAAAAAAAGTGTGGAGGCGATTTATTTATTTATTTATGATTTATTTATTTATTATTATTGTTATTAATATCATTATTATCATTTTTATTTATTCTTTTTTTTGTGTGTGTATATTCTCCTCCAATCTTCATTCTATCTCTTTATCCCAAGCTACCGAATGAAAAGGCCATCGGGATATTCGTCCTGTACTCTTGTACTCTTGTACTGTCTGTACTCTTGTTTATTTCGTTCTTTTCATTTCCAGCAGGAATCATTCATGATAGTAGGAGGCAGGGAACCAGAGGGTATCAGGACCCACTGAATCATATCCCTTTGGTTCATCATCTTCATCTCAGCTTGTAAGGGTCCGTAGTTGGACATAAGCCTTCCCCAATTCTTTCCATCTTTGCCAATCCAGCGTTATTCTGTGCCAGTTCTTCTAGTTACTTTGGGGTAGTGGCATTCTTGCGGCACATCACACCTACCCCTCGAATATCTTCTTGTATGTGATGCTGGTTGAGCCTTGATATGACTCAACAGGAACGGCCGGTAATCTTTGATGGTTTAAATTCATTGAGGAGAGATAGCTCTAACCTACCGAGCGGTGGCCCAATGCGAATTGGCGGGTGATCAATTCTTCTTCTGGTATCTCAGAAGAAGCCTCTCCAACTTCGTCGAACGTACTTGGTACAGCCTCCTTCCACACTGATTGCACTCAAGCCTCTGCACCGCGGCAAGGTGATTGATCATAACAAAGGTCCCTTTGATTACTCTCCTCTAATCATTCGGAAAATAGACCCAATTGTTCGTTATCTCTAACTTAAGATATAATGAATAAACGTCTGTTAATGATACAACTACTCTGAAGATATATCTATTACTCTGAAATCTGAAATGAGAACTGAAGAACTCACCCAATTTACGTAAGAACTGAGGCCATTCACAGCCATCAAGACCGTGACAACCTCCAGTCTCACTTCTTGTAGACACTCGAAACAATATATGTCACCCATACTATTTTTTTCGTTTTTTCCCTTTTCTTGAGACATATTGGATGCCTGAATTCCTCCATATTTGACACTCCCCAACACTCTATAGTAAGAAAAGTTTCAAAGTCCTCGAAAAGAAAACAATACTTTGCAGCTCATACGAATTTCACTTGAAGATTTTTTTTCCCCCTTTAATGAATCATTGTTAAAATTACTTTGGATCATGTCACAGAATTATCAGCTGATAGGAGCGGCCGCGTATTTAGATTTCTTTTATATAAATGAAAGAAAGTGGAGAAGGCAAATATAGAGAAAGCTGGGAGAGAGAGAGAGAATATGTGTACACACACACACACATACACACACACACATACACACACACACACATACACACACACATATGTGTGTGTTTATATATATATACATATATACATATATACAGTATATACATATACATATATATATATATATATATATATATATATATATATATATATATATATATATATATATATATATACATGGAGATATATAAACAAATCGATATTTGTAAAATAGATATAAATATATATGTGTGTATATCGCTTTTTCTAAATATCCCTAGAGGCTCATGCTGGGTATGACTCTCATCAGTTAAACTGCATCCAAACGTTGAACGAGAACACATATTGCAGTCGATTAGATTAATCAATGTGTGTTTGTTTGTATACAGTGTGTGTGTGTGTTTGTGTGTTGCATGGAGTCACTTTCCACCAAATAATTAACCCTTGCTTCCACAATTAACCACGGAAATATTAAAGTTTAGCCAATTTTTTTATGATAATACCTACAGTAAAACTACGTTGGAACTCATTTGTGTAACAAATATTGCATTGCGTAACGTTGGAAGGTGTTTGTTCCCCGCGGGATGAAATCTGAAATAAAGGAATGTGGTCTCAATGTAATACAGTAGGCAGATAAAACACTATTCCCCCCACCCCCCATCCCACCCCCCTAACACACGTAAATGTACCTCAGCTAAGAAAAAAAAATGAAAATAACGATTACGGTTATAACTGCTGTTACTTTATATGGAATATTGTCAAAGTTTGGAAATGAAATCATTCTCTAAAATGCAACAGGTAAAATCTTTTCATAGCACCACGGGAATTCATTTTACGACTTCCGGTTTTATCCACTACCAGTTCTGATTGTGCTCTTCTGTTACCTGACGATGTGGCTGTATCCCGGTGCACTTCACTTTTTTTTGTATTTTTTGTATTTTTTTATTCATTCATTTATTTATTATTGCCTGCATGAACTGTGGTAAATGTCGCAACTTTTGCAATGCGCCATTTCAAAACGGAATATTTTCCCCACTCGCCTCTACGCTGTTTGCTTTTTACTACAATGTGGATTCTCACGGAAAGCGTTTCCGCTCTCATTAAGCATGCTGGCTTGAGTGTTGTATCTTTTTGTTTCTTTTCACACGCATACAATCACATACACAGAGTTACATGCGTACATAGAATTACACGCATATACTCTCACGCACACATACACATACTCACACACACACATAGCGCACACGCACATACACGAGCACTCAGTTTTTTGTAATATATATGTATATGTATGTATATATATATATATATATATATATATATATATATATATATATATATATATAATATATGTATATATATACATAAATACATATATATATATATACATATGTGTGTGTGTGTGTGTGCGTGTGTGTATGTGTGCATATATGTACATAATTACTAAAACCTCGGTTTTATCAACCCTATTGATACATGTTCATTTTTATTTCCACCCGGACTAATGGCCTCTCTATCTATTTTTCAACGCCACTCTTCAATAACAAATGAAGTGTTTTCACTGGACAAAGTTAATAGAGTTACCGAATTTATATCAAACTTTCATGCATAGCAGATTGGCTTATAAGCCCGTGAGGATTTCAATGTTGATATCATTAACACAATTAACATAACCACTATTGATGGTATTAGTATGAGGACACGCTGGTTGACTGGGTCGTATAAGTGATCTATATCTAGTTATCTTTATCTATTTGTTTTAATGTTATTGGTTGGACGATTTATAGAATTGAAATCTAGATATAATAGTCAACAGAAAGCAAAAACGCGAATATATCATCTAGTCAAAATGAAGGCAAAAGAGGAACTGAATAATGGTAGATTTGTTCACTGTTTTTTTTTTTTTTTCAAACACACACATAAAACAAACAAACGAACAAAATAAATAACACGTCCCCGTGGCTTTTAGGAAAAAATACAAAAAGACTCAAAATGCAGGAGAAATGAGGGAGAAGGCATAATCCTAGACATTTTTTTAACCCAAGTTGACACACACATACATACATATATACATACATATATATATATATATATATATATATATATATATATATATATATATATATATATATATATATATATATATATATATATATATATATATATATTTATATATATATATACATATATGTATATATATATATATATATATATATATATATATATATATATATATATACATATATATGTATATAATATATATATATATATATATATATATATATATATATATATATATATATATATATTATATATATATATATATATATATATATATATATATATATATATATATATATATATATATATATACATATATACATATATGTATATATGTTTATCTGCATAATTGATGCTGCCGCGACCTTGGACAGTTTAAATCTCCCCGACGCGGTGTTCATGTTTTCTGTTGTCGCGATGTATGCAGCTTCCATAACTTTACGCCTTTTCTTTTGCAATCCTTTGCTTACGATTTTCGCTTCCTTCCAATCTGGTAGATGTCCCGCCTCATCTACGTTAGCCACCATGGCGTTGGAAGTCCTGTGGTGACGGATGTCTGCTCGGTGATCGCTCATCCTGGTGTCGAAACCGCATGTACTGCAGGGAATACAGTAAACAGCACTGTCGGGGTTGTTTGTCCAAGGTCGCGGCAGCATCAATTATGCGGATTAACCACTCACAGGTCAGGAGAGTCAGGTGAACCTTCAGCTCTCTTTTGATATATATATTCGTTCTGTGTTTCACTTGTTATGTATTTTTGAGAAAGACCTCCGTCGATACGCGTCAAATACATCTCTTGCGTGTTTAGATATTCAGTCTCATTCATACCTTTTATATATATATATATATATATATATATATATATATATATATATATATATATATATATATATATATATATATATATATGTGTGTTTGTATATGTGTATATATATATATATATATATTCATTTATTTATTTATATATGATATATATATATATATATATATATATATATATATATATACATGTATATCGCTTTTTCTAAATATCACTAGAGGCTCCTGCTAGGTATGACTTTCATTAGTTATGCTGCATCCAAAGGTTGAACGAGGACACATATTGCAGTCGATTAGATTAATCAATGTTTGTTTGTATGCATTGTGTGTGTGTGTGTGTTTATGTGTTTGTTGCATGGAGTCACTTTCCACCACATGATTAACCCTTGCTTCCACAATTAACTACGGTAATATCAAAGTTTTGCCAATTTCTTTATGATGATACCTACAGCAAAACTACGTTGCAACTCATATGTGTAACAAATATTGCGTTGCGTAACGTTGCAAGCTGTTTGTTCCCCGCGGGATGAAATCTGAAATAAAGGAATGTGTAATACAGTAGACTGATAAAACACTATTACATTCCCCCCCAACCTCGCCCCCATCCCCACCCTCACCCCCCCCCCCAACACACGTAAATGTACCACAGCAAAAAAAAAGCTTTATCAAAATAACGATTACGGTTATAACTGCTGTTACTTTCTATGGAATATTGTCAAAATTTGGAAATTAAATCGTTCTCTAAAATGCAACAGGTAAAATCTTTTCATAGCACCACGGGAATTCATTTTACGACTTCCGGTTTTATCCACTACCAGTTCTGATTGTGCTCTTCTGTCACCTGACGATGTGG
>BOPN01002304.1:202906-205406 GCA_017312705.2 Penaeus japonicus | reverse complement strand
GGAATGTGTAATACAGTAGACAGATAATGTACGTAAATGTACCACAGCTAAAAAAAAAAAAAAAAAAAAAAAAAAAACTTTTTTCAAAAATCGGCAACTAACATCATCAACAAGAAACAGAAAAAAACATCGTAAAAGAGAGAGAGAGAAAAAAATACACTAATCGATATATAGAATTATCTCTTTCTTCTTTTCATTTTACCACTTCCGGTTATATCTACTACCAGTTCTGATTGTGCTCTTCTGTTACCTGACGATGTGGCTGTATCCCGGTGCACTTCACTTTATTTTTTTATTTTTTTATTCATTCATTTATTTATTATTGCCTGCATGAACTGTGGTAAATGTCGCAACTTATAATGCGCCATTTCAAAACGGAATATTTTCCCCACTCGCCTCTACGCTGTTTGCTTTTTACTACAATGTGGATTCTCACGGAAAGCGTTTCCGCTCTCATTAAGCATTCTGGCTTGAGTGTTGTCCCACACACACATAGCACTAACGCACACACACGAGCACTCAGTTTTTTTTTATAATATATATATATATATATATATATATATATATATATATATATATATATATATATATATATATATATATATATATGTTTATATATGTATATATATACATATACACATATGCATATATGTATATATATACATATATATAAATACATATTAATGTGTGTGTGTGTATGTGTGTGTGTATATGTGTGTGTGTGAGTGTGTGTGCATGTGTGCATACATGAACATAATTACTAAAACCTCGGTTTTATCAATATTGATATATGCTCATTTTTATTTCCACCCGGACTAATGGCCTCTCTATCTATTTTTCAACGCCACTCTTCAATAACAAATTAAGTGTTTTCATTGGACAAAGTTAATTGAATTACCGAATTTATATCAAACTTCCATGCATACCAGATTGGCTTATAAGCCCGTGAGGATTTCAATGTTGATATCATTAACACAATTAACATAACCACTATTGATGGTATTAGTATGAGGACACGCTGGTTGACTGGGTCGTATAAGTGATCTATATCTAGTTATCTTTATATATTTGTATTAATGTTATTGGTTGGACGATTTATAGAATTGCAATCTAGATCTAATAGTCAACAGAAAGCGAAAACGCGAATATAACATCTAGTCAAAATAAAGGCGAAAGAGAAACTGAATAATAGTGGATCTTTTTTTGCTGTGGAAGTTTTTATCTATTTTTTTTTTCAATACACACGCACGAAAAAAGACTACAAATAAAAATCACGTCCCCGTAGTTGACTGATAGCTTTCAGAAAAATGACAGAGAGTCTCAAAATGCAGGAGAAATGAGGGAGAAGGCAAAAATCTAGACAAATTTTTAACCCGTTGACACGCACACATACATACATACATATATATATGTATATATAGACATATATATGTATATATATACATATACTGTATATATATATATATATATATATATATATATATATATATATATATATATATATATATATATTTATACAAATATTTATATGCATATACATATGTATATATATATATATATATATATATATATATATATATATATATATATATATATATATATATATATATATATATATATATGTATATATATATATATATATATATATATATATATATATATACATACTTACATACATATATATATATATATATATATATATATATATATATATATTTATATATATGTATATATATATATTTATATATATATATATATATATATATATATATATATATATATATATATATGTATGTATGTATATGTATATATATGTATATATATGTATATATATATATATATATACATATACATACATATATATATATATATATATATATATATATATATATATATATATATATACATATATATACTGTATATATATATATTCTCATTGTTATTACCATCGTTATGAACGTAATATTAATTATATCAATGGTAACAATTATAACACCGTAAATAACGATAACAATTTTTACTAACCGATAAAAAACGTATAATAATCAAAACACATTTTCACGAAAAGATAACAAAGTGAAATATCCCGAGAGGAGATTATCAAAGACGGAGAAGCAACTTTGCACTTTGAAAAATAAAGACGATTGGAGAGATGGTTTGCATGATATCAACATCATAGCAGATAGACAGATAATAAATGACCAAGTTGATATATCCAGGAGGGGGGGGGGGGCTATAACGAGCGATAGAGGATGTGAATTTCAAGAAGGTTTGAATGAGGAGGAATCACAATGCAAGAGATGTAATTGACTTGTTTCGATTACGAAATTAATGTAATTCTGCGGACGACGTGATTGCATCAAGTTATTGTTTTATTTATATTTTTTCTATGTTTTACGTAATATACTCAGCAAATTTAAAATGTGAAATCTTATTCTAGAAACGTAAATCATCTCTTTCTATAGGAACATTTTTTAAAGTATTATTATTATCATCATTA